>JALGPX010000029.1:0-19321 GCA_023515795.1 Amoeboaphelidium occidentale | reverse complement strand
TGATACCTCATTGGGTCAATCAATCTCATCAAAATAATGGTAATGGTTCATCTGTAAAGTTACCATTCAGAAGGGAATTGGTGGGATTGTCTTCACGTATTACACAGAGTTTACATGAATCAAAGGATCAGATGCAGTTACTGAATGCTTCTGTTCTACAGGAAAAGGATTTGCAACAAGGAAGGGATATTATGCAGAGCGCTGAATGTAAATTGCCTCTGTTTGATGAAGTAATGAAGCAGTGTGATGATGAGCAGCTGCCTTTAAATGTACAGAATGCAAAGGATGAATTGAAGTTCAGGAAGGAACGCTTAGTAAAAGAGTTTCAGCAACATGAGGATGATAATGGTACTATTGGAGTTCAGGCTGCTGTTTTGACTCTGAGGATTAGGAATATGATACTGCATTTGTTTCATCATCAGCAGGATACTAAGACACGAGTCTTGTGTGATGAGTTGATTCAGAGAAGGAGAAAGAAGATGGATTATTTGAGGCGAGTTGATTTTCAAAAGTATATGGAATTGTGTAGGAATTTGGGATTGAAGTATGCATAATAATAATAATAGTAACAGTAACAGTAACAGTAACAGTAAGGAATAAATGGTGGTTAAATTCGAGATCTTTTATTAGTCGGATTGTGTAGTTGCGTATTTCAACTCTTGTTCGACTAATTNAAAGAAGATGGATTATTTGAGGCGAGTTGATTTTCAAAAGTATATGGAATTGTGTAGGAATTTGGGATTGAAGTATGCATAATAATAATAATAATAATAGTAACAGTAAGGAATAAATGGTGGTTAAATTCGAGATCTTTTATTAGTCGGATTGTGTAGTTGCGTATTTCAACTCTTGTTCGACTAATTGGGTTAATTCAGGTTGTTTTAGAGAGGTTGAAGGAACTGCAAGATTTCCGAGTGACCATGGTGATTGTTGGTGCAACAATTCATAAGTCAGCATTCCAATAGAGAAAATGTCTCCCTTTAAAAACTCTTCAACTGAACCCAAATTAACCTTCTTTTGTCTGAATCTTGAAATTGTTTCAGGAGCTGCATAGTGTAGATAATCATACTGAATATGAGTACGATGGAAACGACGGCCAGGGAAGATTTTATGAGTCAAAATCTGTGAAACTTCCAAATTCTGCAAAGAAGCAGTGACGCAAGAGTTTCCAACTTCAATTAAGATGGAAGATGGTTTCAAGTCAGAGTGGCACAACTCAGCAGAGTGCATTAACGACAGAGCAGAAGATAGTGAGGACAAGATGCTCAAACAAGAACGTTTTGTGATTTGGTTCTTTCTACTACCAGAAGAAGAAGAAGAAGCAGCAGGAGCAGCAGCAGCAGCAGCAGGAGAGTAAAGGAATGATTTCAGAGTGCCTTCAGGGTAGTACTTTAGAAGTAGACCTACAAGCAAAGACGTTAATATTATGCAACAACATTCGAGAAATTACCTAGAGGTGTTGCTGAGTATCCAATTGTTTTTACGAAATGATTCTTCTCTTTGAATAACCACAATAGTGCAGCTTCTTGTTCAAACATTTCCTTTTGGGATTTTTGGGATTCAACTTTATCCAAAGAATCAGCATAGACTTTCAATAAAGCTTTTGGTCCGCCGTACTTTTCAATCAATTCTGGAGATTGTAGTTCGACTTCATGAAGTGTCCATGTGTCTCTGCAACCTTTTTGCAATTCTGCGCCCTTCTTGTAATCCATTTCCGCATTGAACTGTTTGAATCCAGCAACTAGAATACCCTTGTATGTCTTGAACAAGTGCTTGGTAATTGTTTTAGTTGATGGATGTTCAGAGATTTCTTCTTCTTTTTGTTGTTGTTGTTGTTGTTGTTGTTGTTGTTGTTGGATTACTGGTGCAGCTTTAATAAGAGCATTATTGTCAGCAGCTTGAGGCTTCCTCTCGTAAACTACTTCAAATTCATCATCTTCGGCAATTACTTGCTTCTTCTTTGGTGCTACATATTCTTCTTCATCAGAAGTAGGAGCAATAGCAACAGTTTTCAAAGGTTTCTGAGCATCTTTCTTTTCTCCAGTAGCCTTCTTCTCTGATCTCTTTTTGTTGCTATGACGTTTCTCACGTTCTTCTTCACGCTTCTCTCTTTGGATTTTTGCTTCTTCCAACTCCTTTTCGTGCTTCAATTTACGATCTTCATCCAATTTCTTGTTTCTGTACGGGACATAGATGAATATTACTGGGACTAGTAATACTAATGCACCACCAAATATCGAAACGAGAATGATTAGAGTAGTTCTTACATCGATGCCGCCAGTAGATTCCAAAGACTCAATTGAAGTGTTGGAAGTCTCATAAATCCATACATCACCAACGTGACCGAGAACATTATCGAAATCACCGTAACCAAAACCACCAACAAGGAATAAAACGCCTTGTTTTGGACTATAAGTCATTGACATTGAATGCCTTCCACCAGGAAAGTTGGCTGGACTAGAAACTCCGATAGTACCATATTCTCCTCTTGTATAAGTTCTGTTGGAACCACCAATAAAGGCCCATTCTTTGTTTTTTCTGTTGAATGCCCATAAATCCGAGTAAACAATATCTTTACCGAAGCTTTCACCTGCATAACCACCATAAACATAAAGAAGATCATTATTGATATCATATGCATGAGCCATTCTAGCACGACCACCAGGAGTGTATGTTGCGCTGGATTGTCTCACAGCGCCGTAAACTGGAGATGCATTGATTCTGTTTGGTCCTGCAACCCATTCCCAATAAGGATTTTCTACTGCATTGTATTCCCAGTAATCGTTCAATAATCCAACATCATCATATTCTGGACCAGCTCTGCCTTGTCCTCCAAACAGACCAAACACTCCTTGTTTGGTAATAAAACAACTAGCTCCTGACCTTGCACCTGGACTTTTAGTTCTTGGATTTGCAGGGTTATAGATTCCAAAAACGTTTGAATTCGCATTTCCTCCAGTAAATCTCCACAGTTTGGTTACAGTGTCAAAAGTCCAAATATCTGCCAAGTTCCCTGGTGCTCTTCCAATTCGATCAATACCATAACCTCCATAGAGATACCACGTGGATATCACCGGGTCATAAGCTGCACATGAATATGCTCTGGAACTTGGTGAAGCGTTACTGGTACTTGTATAAACGCCAGCAGAGTCTGATATTTGATCACCGGAAACCCAGTACCAAACAGCATCAGCGATGTTATAGTACCACAGATCATTCCTATACCTGTTATCAGCATCTGCGTAGCTTATACCATCTCCAAAATCCCAGGCTTTACCGCCGAATACGTAAAAGCTATTCCTCGTTTCATCAAAGAAAGATGATGCGCCTTCTCTTCCACCAGGACCACCTGATCCAAAGACGTTAGGTGAAGCAAAGTCGGGATATATATCAATACCAGATACTCCACTCATGAATGAATACTTAACGTTGGTAAAGTTCTCGTAGCCAAACTTCCATAAGTCACCCAGAAACCCAGGCTCTAACACGATGAGACTGTATGATCATGTAACTTACGCACATCACTATTACCGAAACCTCTCCCACCAAAGAATAATATCTCTTTCTCGGTGTATAATGCTAGAGCTGTGCCGAATCTTGTTCCAGCGTAGTACTTGTCGGAGTACACTTCTTTTGGTCCATAAAAACCCTCCGTGTTCGGTCTCTTTGAGCCAGCTACCCAAGTGAACTCACCTGGAGCTGCTGCCACGAAAGATATCGCGAGAGCGATTCTGCTTAGTGCGCCAATATGCATGACTTCCGAAACTAGAGTTGGAAGCTATTTTTAGACCGCTGATTTGAATCACATTGAAACATGATACTTGACGAGCGAATTTCTATTAAATTTAAAGCTCTCTCTTTGTACACTTTGGTACATTGCTCACAAATTTGTCCATAAAGGGAGGGTTTCAATGTGCAAAAGTTTTACTGCATTGTGCTTTTCACGCAAGCCACCTAGAACAGCAATGCCGATCTCTCTTCAAATACAGACCGTTCTAGACGCGATCTCGCGGCCCAACTCCTCTAAATATATCACATTTAACGATCAACCTCTACACACGCGAGAATGGCCAATCATCACGTTTTTGCGTCTAACCAATCATCATCTATTCTCAAAAATGATTCCACCTGAAAGCAGCTCTGTTGCTACTCCCAAATCTTCTTCCGTTATTACTGTGATTTACCATCCAAAGACCGACCTGAAAAAGACTGTACAGAAGCGTTATCAATTGGCTCCAGGTAACAAGATTTCAATAAGCTACCTGAAGGATGCTTTCAAGCTGAGCGTTGTTGAGACATGCGATTGCAATGGAATGGATGTAGTAGGTATTCCATTTGATATATCTACTGGCTTGAGCTGCAATCCCATTCAATTGGCTGAAGATCAAATGCTTCATATTACTGGGGATCCGATAGGACCTGCTCAGAAATTGTTTGAGCGCTCACCAAGCAATGAAAAGTTTATTGAAGAAAACATGTTAGACTTGACAAAGCCCTTTGATTTTCAGAAGTACTTGATTTATTTACTGGAAAAGCAAGTTAATGTAGAAGAGCTACGTGGAAAACAACTTGTTTTTGAAGATAACTGTTTGGAATATCGTCTTGATCGAAGAATGACTTCCTACATTCCTAATGATATTGATAACGTGAAATTATCTCTGGCTGTTTCTGGTGCTGGAAAGACAAGAATGCTACTGGAATTGCTTCATTTGAACCCTGGGTATTATTTTACTTGCAAAAGTTCTCAGCGAGACTTTGGATCTTCTGATTTGCATCGATGCCACTTTTATTGTGACAATAATCCAAGCAAAGTTAAGCACGCAATCGCCTTGTTGTATTTTGTTCGTGTGGCTGTCTGCGAGTATTTGAAAGAAAAGGGATTCACGTCGCAGCAAATTCTTATTGCACAGATTCATCCTATTTCTTTCTTTGGTAAAGATCTTTTTGAGAATCTCCTTACCATTCTTTTGAAGGAAGATATCGAATCTGTCGATCTTGCTGCTGCTTTAAAGCTCTTGAAGCCTAGTAAATTGTGTGCCGTTGATGAAATCCAAGTGGGTGTAGAGAGTTCAAGATCTCATACTTTGCCTGGGAGTACTAGTTTGCGGCCGTTTTTCTCTCCTTTCATGCTGTTCTCTAAAATTTTGGGGGTGTTTCCTCAATTTATAGTATCTGGGACTGGTATAAATTTTCTGTACGTGAAGGAAGCGATGGAATCAGGCGTGATGAAAAGGCAAATTACAACACAGTATGAAGTTGTTTCGGATTTCAAAGCTCTGTCAAAAGAAGCGGTTGAAACTTATGCACGAGAATTTCTAAGCGAACATCAAGTGTTGGAAGTGGAAGATATCGTTTCCAAGTTGTCTGCAATGGAGTTATGTCATGGAAGACCACGTTTTGTTGCCTTTATTCTTGATGAATTCATGAAGTCAAGAGATATTGATTTTGCAATGGCCAAATTTGTGGATGGAATTTCTAATGTTGATAGTCAGGTATTTCCGCTTAGGTTTTTCAAGCATGACTTGGACCTCAACTTCAACTCATTTGAAAGAGTCATTGATGGGGACACAATTTTAAGATTAGTCCGCGATGCCCTGATCAAGGCTATCTGGACTGGAAAGTTCAAGATTCAAGTTAATGAATTTACTGGCGTTGAAGTTGTGAGATATGGCATAGGCTTTGCCTTGGTAGATAGTGGCGTTTTAAAATTTGTGGAAATTCAAGAAGTGGCTGTAATCGAGTGTCTCCGTTGTTTGTTACCGTTCTCTTATATTGCAACTAGCTTTGCAGAAAGAATTCAATCATGCCATAGACCCCAAATGGTAGGATATTTGATGGAATATTTGGTTGCGTTCGCTTTGGTTGCTAATAATTCTGGGAAGGAAGCCGCCAGTAGGGTTACGGTGTACCAGGGATCTGCTTCCAGCTATTTAGAGGCTAATGACCCTTGTCTTGTCTGTTTTCCTGATCACATGTGTGGCCCTGATATTATTTATAAATGCGAAAAGAATGCAACCGTATACATAGTTCAGGTTAAATTTCTTAAAGGCATTTCAAAACAAGAAGCAGCAAGCGCTATTGATACTACAGACCCTGAACTTTTTTATCACAAAAGAAGAGGAAATGGTGTTATAAAAGGTTTTGACGAAAAAAGAACCAAATTGCTTGGCCATTTAAGAACGCTTCAGCGCAATGGCTATTCACTCCAGCAAGTTCTTGTCATCCATAGCGGCGGATCAACAAATATTTATACTCGTTGGGCTTTACTTGTTACAAAAGAAAATAACCCCAAGTATTTCGACAGTATTGGACAAGGCGTATGGCAATTGTTGGACTCTGTGAGGACCAATTTTACAACAAAACTTACGTAATTGTATTTTTCAGTAAGATCAAACAGTCCCGATATTCAAGAGCTGTGAACATTTTATTCGGCGAGCCTGTGCTTTGCACGGCTTAGTGCACAACGCTAATGGTATCGCACTAGATTCCTCCAAAAAGCTTCTGTCTTTCGCCTATGGCAGAGTGCCTTACCCCTTGAGAACCAAAATTCTACAAGTATTGAAAATCGATTTCCTACAAACTTACCTTGTTTACTTTTGTGCGGAGTTGTCAAGCCGCTTCTGTGATCATTTTATATTTCTGTAGGACGAGGCACGAGTATTCTGAGCTGTTTCAGTCTGCGCATGGATCATCTCACCACCAGAACCGTAATTATCACCAATTTCAGGATTATCAGGAGGTTTTCTGCACAAATACTCTGGCCTCTTAAAAGAGTCCATCGGGCACTTGAGTTTATGCACTCTTGCCGCTGCCATGATTTGACGCGTGGCGCGTAGATCTTACCCTTATCTGCTAACACTAAAATGTCCAAATCTCTTAAAACATAGTCCCTCCCTGTTTTAGACCGCTGATTTGAATCACAGTTGAAACATGATACTTGAGGAGCGAATTTCTATTAATTGTTGTGAGTCCATTTGTTAATAAGACGGGCATCCGTGTCTTTTCCTTCATTCAGTTTGCTGTACTTGTACAACGCTTCTTCATTCAATGCTCTCAAGTTCTGACAAAATTCTTTAACATCATCAGATGGATTAAGACCAGAATAGCTTCCAAGTTGAAAAAGTAATATCCTTTGGACGTAAGAAAACATTGTTTTTGCTTTTCCATAATTGAATAGCTTGGAACCTTCGTAGAATTTTGGATTACCGTCAGATAGAAACGTCAAATCTTTCAAGAACAGTGAAATGATCGGAATTGCTGGTTCTGGTGTCTGCTCAGAAATAGGCCCTTGATTTGGTTTGCTAACAGGTGATGCTATATTTGCCACGCTCATTGCTTGAGTCGGAGATGCTGGACTAATTGATGTTGGAGATCCAACACTCAGAACAGCAACAGAAGCAGCTATTTGACCAACACCAGAAGATGTATTTATAGTAGACTTGCCAAGTAACTTTCTTTCCCAGAATCCCAGCCATTCGGACTCAAGGCTCGCCAAAGTTTCTCTATAGCGTTTGAAATTATTCTGAGGATTAACAAAATCTTCGAGATCAGACAAAGCGTTTGTATACTTTTGTTGAACCAATTCCCAAGTGGATTTCAATCTTTGAACAGAAGCTGTGTTCAAACCAGACACAACAGCGAGTAAAGCATTGAAATTGTTCAATCTTTTAAATTCTTTGGCGAGTAGAATCATTTTTTCGATGATCTTGGCTCTCTGCTTTACATCAGGATGTGTACAAACTTCTGTTGCAGTCCAATAACTGATAGTATTGAAGCTCTCAATCATTTCCATCAATACATCCAACTCTGGTTTCTCTATAAGTTCGCTCTTCTTACTCCACGCGTGAATGAAAAACTCCAATGGTTGTAATTTTTTGTACTTCTCAAAGTCCTTCAAAGTAAGCTCATCCGCGATTTCCTTCTCATTTGCAATATCACAGAACTCGATCTTAGTCTTCTTTGAAGCGGAGGAGTCGTGACGTTTGTTATCATTTGTTTTGGATCCATCAACAGCTTCGACGTAAAGTTTTAGCAGCTCTCCGACTTTTCTCATATCAGATCTAACTCTTCCTTCTTCAGCAAAGGCAGAGTTACTCTGGCCAAACTTAGACATATTGCCCGTTTGGATCATGTTCACAAAATCATTCAACATTTGTCTAGCGTTCTCCTTTGAAAAATCACTCCAACAGCTGTCAATCCATCTTTTCAGAAATGTAACTGTTCTAATTCTGATGACAGCTCTCCATTTAAGCAAATGCTCTGCTTGAGCGTCTTCATCTCCTGCTGATATAAGGCGATATCTGTCAATTAATTGTTGCAATAATTCAACAGGTGTAAACCAGTGCCTAAAAACTAGCAGAAAACTTTCAACATATTCTTCCTCTGGTCCATGCTGATCATCAGTAAGCTTCTCAATAACTTGGGTAGGATGAATGGCAAAGTTGATATTCTTTGTTGGATTCTTGACACCGTCTAGAAGATTGTAAGCCCATCTCACATGTTTTTCTTCAATAGAAATCTTTAAATCTGATATCTTTGCATGTTTATGTAGAGGTTTCTCGCCATCTTTTAAATTGTTCAAACCTTTTGGCATAGATCTCTTTGCTTCATCTCCGTAGGCGACGCTTGTGTCATACATTGTTGTTGTCATGGCAATAAACTCAAAGTTGGGTTTCAGTTCAGCAAGTCCAGCATTCAATTGAATAACAAGTTCTTTCAGTTCTTTTCTATAATACATCGTTGGATCAGACTTGAATGCTTGCTTTTGGCCTTCAGGAGTAAACTCGAACCCGTTCATGTACGCAAGAGCCATTCGATTAATCATGTAAGAATTTAAATGAGAAATCCATCGAACCTAGAAGTAAATAATGCTGCAGATGAGCTTACCATATCTTGCTCTGTATGCGTTACAAAAGAAATGATGACTTCATCAGATTTCCAGATCATCATCTTAAATGGCCAAACATTCGGTGTTGGATTTTCTGTGCCTTGGTAATAGAATGGAAACGAAATGCATCTGGTTGGGATCGGAATCTGAACTTTTGGCGTCTTACTATCCTTGAACGAGTAACCGTTCAAATGATCGCTCTCCAGTCGGAACCATAAGGGCTCTGAAGCGGATGTATCAGTTTGATAGATTCTCAACCATCCCTCGCATTTCATTTCCCAAGAAGATGGTAAGCCAACTGTAGCAGTATTTGTTTGATTTTGGGCTGAAACATTGACCGACGTAGACCCAAGTCTTTTGGACGTATCATAACTTATCATTGTACTTTGCGCCTTTTCAAACGAATCTGATGGGATCGTTGCATTTGGCGATTCTGCGTTGGATGGTGACAATGGTGGTGCGGATTGTAACACGGGAGACTTCGATCCAGAATATGATGGCGACGCCAAAGAAAGTTCCGCTAATGATCCTTCTTTCGTCGATTCCAACTTTGTACTTATAACCATATTATTCCCACTATCTTTTCCTTTTGGCATGAACGATTTCGTAAATTTTTTCAAGAAGCCTCTTTTCTGACCTTCTTCGCCGGGACTATCCAAACTTGACGCTGATACAGGGGAAGTTGACTGACTTAAATCCGTAGAAACCTTGCGTCCTTGAGTCGAAATTCTTTCCAGTGTGACTTTGGACTTGAAACCAGCACCAACATGCTTCCTCATAGAGGCGGAATCAACGCCGGATGACGATGAGCTCGCTTCAGCCACTTCATATGTTGCACCTTTCTGAAGTATCACAGATGGAATATTTAGAAGCATCAGTACTTGTACAGGCGTGATCATTGTTTGACTAATTTGAACTGCTCCATAGTACAGGGTTTTGATGTAGATCCTTGTATCAGGCATATAATATACATTATCAAAACAGGAATACTCTTTCCCATACTCAACAATGTTAGAAGTGACCTTTGGAATCTCTTCGGTGACCTCTTGGATTCTCTGTTCTGAAAGCTCAAATGAACTCATTTTTGGATAGAAATCTAATTATAGATTGACAGGTTTAGTACTGAAAATGAAGAAGTTGTTCAAAGTAGGAAAGAAGAAGAAGGAAGAGGAACCTGTTGTAACAAGTGCATTACAGAAAATCATCAGCATGCAGGAGAAACAAGCTGCGATCGCTAGCGAAAAAGATGTTACAACATTTCCGGAACCAAAGCAGCAAAGTCCCACGAGTACAACTGATGATAAAGGCACAAGTTCTTCCGAGATGACTTCTACTGAAACTTCTACGTCGAGTGCATCTTCAGGACAAGAACAAACGGCTTCATCTGATACAAGTGCTTCAACGGCGTCGTCACCTAAAGAAGCTAGTCTCAAGGGTAAAAAGAAAAAGAATAAGAAGGCGCAATCTATAAGAAGCGAAACTTCCGCGTCTGCAGAGTCTTCCACCTCACCAGAGGCTTCAACGGCGACTTCGCCAGAAGAGGCAAGCATAAAAGGCAAAAAGAAGAAGAACAAGAAAGCGCCATCTGTTAAAAGCGAGTCTTCTGCTGTTTCTGAATCTTCAAACTCACCAGAGACTTCAGCAGTGACTTCACCTGAAGAAGCAAGTATCAAGGGCAAGAAGAATATTACGAAGAAGGCGCCATCAGTTAAAAGCGAGTCTTCCACAATTTCGGAGTCTTCAAGCTCGCCGGAGACGTCCACTGCTGCGGCCTCCTCTTCACCTGATGTGAAAGTCACACAGAAAGCCGAAACAATAACTTCTGCAAGCACTCAATCGTCTTCAAGGTCGAGGAGCGTGGTTTCAAAAAGTTCAACATCCTCTCCACGTAAAAGCAGCAAATTATCAAATGTTATCACACCAAACGAAATAAGTCCAGAGCCTACCGAGAAGCCGAAGAAAATGACGTACTCTGAAGTTGTGAAATCACCTGTGAAAGTCGTGGAAGACACAGAAGATGACGAAACATTGGACATTCAGTTACAGAAACACTCACAGAGAAGCAGTCCTTCAAAAAACTCGTCGAAGAGCGCGCCAAAAATTGAAGATCAAATATCAAAACTCAGCATTCACCCAAAAAGCTCTGCTGCTTCTAGCGTTAGCAATCCTCCCTCGTCAACGTCCAGCAAAAAGAGAAGAAGCAAGAAGAGCCATAATGCTTCGAGAGATTTGGAGAAAGAATCTACAGCTCCGAGATCATTACCGCGTAAAGTCCAACAAGGAAATTCAAAAGCCAAGGCGGCTAAAAAGTCCTCTTCTACGGAGTCTGATACAACTGAGACGACAACACCAAGTGCATCCGAAGCGAGTTCATCACCTGTTAAAAAGAGAAAGTCTAAGAAAGTTGTGGTCAAATCTTCAATTGTATCTCCTACAACAACCGAGAGCTCTACTGAGACAGAATCTTCCGATTCCGAAGTCCTTGTAAAGAATACAAACTTTACTCCCAAACAGAATGTTTCAAAGAACGACAAAATTGAAAGATGGAGAGAATCTATACAGAAACAACAAGAGCAACAAAGCAGACCTGCAGATGGAGAAGATGACCAACCATTGGAATATATGCTTCCTCAGGGCCATACTCCTTTACTTTCAAATGCATACCAAGGATCTGAAAATTCTAACTATCCCATAGGAATGCAGCGACAGCTAATGAACTATCAAAATCAACCTCAAGGATTTATGCCAGGTATGGCATATCCAGTTCCGCATCCTCAAATGATCCCTGGAGCAGCTCCCATGATGTACCCTCAATATCCACAATACATGCCAGGAGTATATCAACCTGGTGGTTACAATTCATCCACTCCTTCCGGAACAACAGGAGATGATCTGACACCGTTTGATTCGGTATCAAATGCCGGAGGACCAAGAATTAGACCTGTTATTCCTCAAATGGTCGCGGTACAGCCTCAAGTTCAACAATATCCTCCAGAATTTTTGGCAATGATGCAACAACAGCAAGCAATGGCGATGGGGGTTCCGAATGTTTATCCGCATATGCAACCGATGTTTATTCCTCAAGGCCAGGAACAAATGTATCAACAACAAGCGTATAGTCAGAGTGTGCCTCAAACACAGCAGATAGGAAGACGAAGACCAGAAGCACCGGAATGGTTGAAGAATGAACACATCGCGAACAAAATTGGTGGAGAAGGAACTTTGATGGAACAAGTGAAAAAGGGAAGAGAAAAGCCAAAAGGTAAAACAAATCTTGTTGGAGAGATCAAGAAAGACTTCAGACATGCTGGAGCTCCTCAGCAAACCACTCAGCAGACACCATATGCTCCAAGAGGATATCCGCCGCAGCAGTATTATCCTGGCCCGTACGCAAATTATAGACCACCACAGTAGTTCATTCAATAAAATTTGATACATTGAGTCAAGTTTTATCTTTTATTAAATACGGGATTAACTGTCATTTGCAGTGATACTTGCTACAGGTGTCTGCATTCCAGCATGATACTTGGCTGGCAAAAGCATCACAGATCTTGCATTGTTACCACAAGATGTAGTAGAGTTTGTCGCGGTGGAGTTTCCGCAAGAGTTTGCGCTGTTTCCAATAACTTCATTTAAAACTTTGCCTTTGCAGCCGAAATCATCAAAGAACACAAGTCTGTACTTCTTTGCTACATTATCTCCAAGTTTGTTTTCTGCGACAGCAGGATCAGCACCAACGGTCTTCAAGAACTGAACTGAAGCAACAGCAGTACCATTCAAACCGCGACATTCTCTGTGAGTCAAGTCAATCCATGAGTGAATACCTCTAAACTGAGTTTCTTGGAAAACGCTTGCGAAGGCTGGCGGAGGCACAGGAGCTGTAATGTTTCCAGCCAAACCTTTACCGTTGCATTGAATCTTCACTGATAGTGGCTTCAAACAACCAGTTGTTCCAGATGGGCAAATAAAAGGCTTTGTACCCGTGGTTCTACCAATCGGAGCACCTTTACAACCAAATTCTGGATAGAACAATAGAGACACGCCCTTTGCGAACGAAGAAATAGCTGAACCATAGACAGGATCTGCACCAGGACCACTCAATATCAAGATTGAGTCGACAGATGTTCCGTTCAAACCGCGACAATCATCGTTCTTGCCATCAACCCAGTGTTTGATGCCAGCAAATTCCTTTTGCTCATATAAAACAGCGCCATATTCCATTCCTTGTATGCACCCTTGCTGTTCGCAAGATGGTCTCAATCTGCATTTAACAGGAGCAGTCGTGTTGTTACAAGGTTCTTTATATTCAGCAGATACAGAGGCTATGATACAAAACAGAGCAGAAACACTTGATAGTAACTTCATTATAATCTAAACTTAAATTGAGAAAAGAAAATTTCGAAACAAGAATGCCACGACTGTATGGTACTTGTACCACAGGAACTGTTCAATCAGACCATTTCGGTTGTGACTGTGCCACCCGGAACGTAAAGCCAGAGGTAGCTCGATGAATGGCTGGCTTCGAATGTACTTTCGGAGAAAAGATCGAAGCTGAAACTTTCCCGAGATGATTTTTCGCGGTTTTGCATTGAGACAGCTCGAATGGCTGGTTNAGAATGCCACGACTGTATGGTACTTGTACCACAGGAACTGTTCAATCAGACCATTTCGGTTGTGACTGTGCCACCCAGAACGTAAAGCCAGAGGTAGCTCGATGAACGGCAGGCTTCGAATGTGCTTTCGGAGAAAAGATCGAAGCTGAAACTTTCCCGAGATGATTTTTCGCGGTTTTGCATTGAGACAGCTCGAATGGCTGGTTTAAAAGAAGACTCATATCAGAACCTTGTTAAACAGGAAAACCGCGCCATTTACCGCAATACGGATTTCAACAAGAGCGAACTTGAGCAGTTCATTTTGTCTTGTTCGGAAACAGCGCAGGAGTTGAAACAGTATCGCCACTTAAGAACTAGTTGCTTGCTTGGCGCTGCTCGATATGCAGATCAATACTTTACGCGATACGGATTTGGAAATGCTGCTATAAATGGTGCATACAATGACGCTGTAAAAGATTTTGTGGAATTAGAATATCAAGGCATCCTGAAATCACTATTGTTTACCTCAAATCCAGCAGTTCAATTTTCGAGCTTGAGTGCTCGCATATCTGTGGTAATTGATACGGATTATGAATACATTGGTGTTCCTGATCAATTGATATCCTGTGAATCCCGTGTGAAATTGTTGTCGGATAAGTTCACAGAGTACCAACCTGAAACAGCGATGTTTGGTGGCTTTTTGGGATGTGCATTCATCGGCTTGTTTCTAGAGAGAAGTACGGCAAGGCACACGTTATTCAAGAGGACCAAGAAAGTTTCATTCCATATTTCAAAGAAGGGCGTAGTTGTACCGCCAACAGTTCTGCCTGTAACGGTTCTGCTAGAGTTTGATCCTTCGTCTAGAACAAGAATTATTTGCAAGCTTCGGTTATTCACAGCGGAATCTTTTAATGAGACTTCTTTGAAGAGAGATGTGTCTACTCCCATTTACTATCAATTGTATCAACTCATGACGGAAGACTCAGAGATACCTTCCAAGTTTGAGATAATTCCGTACATGAATTACTTTTACAACAGAAGCCTCTATTCAAAACATGTTTTCAAAGATGCACCTGATGTTGTTGGATTATTTCCTATTGAACCAATTGATTACACAAAACCCGTTTTGGTATTTGTTCATGGTTTCTTATCCAACCCTGTCACAACATGGGCAAAGTTGATTGTTCACATCGCAAAACATCAGGCATTCTCAGATAAGAAGTATCAACTGTTCTGTTTCCAGTATCCAACAAATTGGCCAGTATTGGAGTCTGCAAGGATATTTCGAGAATCATGGAAACAATTAATGGCGTCTTATCCGAAGATACCGAAAGGAAATGTTCTGGTTACGTACTCTATGGGCGGCATTATTGCAAAACTAGCTGCGATTGTCGAATCTACGACAGATGAATTGCTTGTTGCAACCTTGAAGATTAGTAATCCATCCGTTGTGGAAATTGTGAAACAGAATCCTAAAGTTCAGCGGTTGTTTTACTGGAAGCCCATAAAGCATGTATCGAAGGTGATTTTTGTGGCAGTGCCTCATGGAGGGGTCGAAGCATTCAGTTGGAACACGGTGAATTTTGGCTCCAAACTGATTGATTATTTCAAGAGTTTCTTTGTGGTTTTACCAAAACATTTGGAACTGACCTTTGTATCACTATTCCAAGACAAGAGTCAAAAGTCCCAAGCGAAATCGATGAAAGAAATGGGATCACTCGCTGTTGATAGCGCTCTGATACGTTTCAGCAACGACCGCAAAAATTGGATAAATGCAGAGCTTATTGAAACATACTCGATATTGGGAAGTGCCCAGAATTTACTGCCAAATTTATACTGGAAATTAACAAAGATACCGCGAAACTCAGATGGTCTTGTGAGCATAAATAGTTCTTTCTATGCCTTCAATAAGGAGAGGCCTTTTGTGGTCAACTGTAATCACGTGGATATTGTGAGGAAAGAGGAGGTGTTTCAGAAGATTGTGCAGATATTGTTTCGTCAATAGAGCTTTTATTTCAATTGATTAATATTTGTTGGAGGTAGGCGTGTTAGGCTCAGGCATCATTTGGAAAACAATTTTCATACGAAGACTTAAATGAACGACACAAAGAGTCCTCCAGTTGGGATATTAGATAATCCATCTGCTGTTTCACGTGGTCCTTGTTTTTTACCGAGCTGTGGCGAGTTAGATCAATCAATATAGGCCTCAGACTCCATTGCACCTTATCAAACATTCTTTTCTTTGAAATAGGCAATAGGGCAACGTGACGCCACTCCAAGTCTTCGTGTTTATATCCAGCGTCGGCCATAGTTACAATAGCTTCAAATGCTACTTTGACTGGGTCAAAATCAGCCAAGCATTTTTCAAGCTCTTCATCTTCTTTAACTACAATATTTTGAGCAGGAGATTTTCCAATTTGATCATAAACCCAGTCGTGAACTCGAGAAAATCTTATTGAAGATACTTTATCGTTATCATCGTAAAGTGGCCTGCAATGCCATGCAAAAGGAATAACAATGACAGATTGCCCATTTAAAGGGCAACAAAAAGCAGCATCAGCCATCCATATTTTCTTCCATAAAGTCGCTTCTTTGTCGGCATATTTTTTTCACGAGGAAACTTTAAAACGACAGCACTTCCCTTCTTTGAAAACGACCACCAAACACGCCCATCTCCACCGTGATGATAGCTATGAACTACCACAAAGTTGCGTGTATTTTCAGCAGGCATAGTATAAGTAAATGGCATCTTTTGTAACTTTCCCCATGAAAATGAGTTTTTCGTTGCAATAACAAATTGTCTTTCAAACACATCAATATGAGAGAACTGCGTCGAAACTAATGACATTTTCTGCAACGCTGTAACAAACATTTCTACAGTTTTTGGATCGTTATGAGTCATAACGGGGCCGTGATAATAGGGAGGTTCAACTTCAGCAATTTCTAAAGAACCTGGACTAGAGGGCTTGAACTTATCAACGCCAGTTTCGCCTGCCAAGCCAATCGTTTCCTTTAACCAGCATACAGTCCAGGTGCGATAATTTGTTACGATCCCAATTGGATATGCAACGCCAAATGAGTAGCCTAATTCAAACAAGTAATTTGCTGTTTGAGCCAACAATTCTTTTCTTGTCAAACTGCGTTTATCCGTTTCAATTGAATTTACAGACGGTCGTTTGATTTCAACAAAACCAACGATAGAGCCAGATACGCTTCGTATGATTCCAAGATCAACGGTTTGCCGGCCAGTAATAAGAGCAGAAGTCAAGGGCACTTCGGTACTTATTTTCAATTCATTATCAAGTCCCGCTAACAAGAAACAATCAGTAAAAGCAGCTATAACATGCGTTTTCACATCAGCTTTATTGGTCCAGTCGCCCAAATTTTTGTCTATATTTGTTTGAGCAGTCTGCCAAAGCTGCGACGCGGCATCATTCGGCAACGTTTCAAGTTTGAATTTACTTAAGATGTTAAAGGCGCCTTGTTTAACAACAAATTCTTTTCTTGGTTTAGTTGTGTAACTACCAGGAGTGGAGGACATGGTGCGGACATGTCTGCCCAATGGAGGAAAGCCTTTTTCAATCAAAAAGCCTTGACCAACGCGTAATTTGAGAGCCTTGATTTCCTCCAGAAGCTCCTCATAGCTTGGTACTTGAGGCTGACTCATTTAAAGAAAATAAACTGAAACACAAAAATTCTACACGGAAAAGTTGGACTAGCGGCTTTTCCCAAAACATTCGGAATTGACCTGTGTCGTTGTTTCAAGACCGGAGTCAAAAAGCTCTAACATAGATATCACGAAGCTCCGATGGTCTTGTGAGCGCAGTTGGTTCTTCCGGCTAATCGGAAAATCGTGCACATATTGTTCCGAGAATAGAACATTAACGAAAATAGACAACTTGATGCACACAAAAACTTGAAACAGAATCTCTATTAGAAGTCACAAACTGCGATTCCATTCCTAAAGAAACATCTAGTGCCTCCTGGGCAAGATTGACGATACCACACATTGTTTGAACATTGCTCAAAGCCAGTTGTTCCTGCACATCTTGTTGCTCCACTCACACATCCAGTAGGAGAGGGGGAAGGCGATGTTGTGGAGGTTCTAGTCGGGGAAGCTGTAGATCTTACCGAAGAAGTTGTTCTGACAGGTGTAGTTGTTCTACTAGAGCTTCTTGTTGTCGGTGCTGGGCCTTTTGGAAAATCACATAAAGCAGCGCCACTTGAATCATAACAGACAGTTCCAGAGGGGCAAGAAAGAGTAAAGAATGCGCCATTGCTACAGACTCTGTAGCTTGTACTTGAAATACATTCCGAGAATCCTGTAGTGCATTTTGTTTGGGTAGGAGATGGAGATGCTGAGGTGCTAGTCTTGGTGGCAGAACTCGAGGTTGAGGTTGATGTTGAAGAAGTTGTCTTTGATGTTTGCGATGTAGAAGAAGAGGTCTTTGTTGTTTGTGTAGTGGATGGATTGTTGTTACTGCAAGCAGAAGAGTCCAAAGAGTGAAGGTAGGAAGTTACATCTTTTGCAAAGGTAACTCCGTTCACTGTGTTAATAGAGGAAGTTGAAACATCCCAAACCATAAGACCACTGAACCAACCGCCTTTTGCGGGACCATAGGTAGAATGCAACTGTTGAAGAATCTCTTTCACTTTGCTTGCAGAATTGTAACCGGTACCTGCCGATCTGGATGATCCTGGCACACCCATAATCAGTTGAACTTTGGAGGTTTTCGCCCAGTTATTCCAAGTTGCAAAATTAAAATTGGTACCACCAGCATTGCAAAAATTATTGTAAAACTGGATGTTAATCCAGTCAAAACGACCAAAAGTTAGAGCGTATTTGTTGTAAGAACTGCCAGATGGTTGAGGACCTAAAAAGAAATCTTCAAAAACACACTGCGGTGATCCAGAAATGTAATAAGTATTTGCTTTATCATTTTCGTAGAATTCACGCAATTTGACGGCAAATGTACCCCAACCAACATAAGAGCCTGCTTCGATATCAAGATCAACACCATCGAGTTTAACCGAGCCAAAAGGTCTTTGAAATGCAGAATCGGATCCACCCAAGTACATGTTCCAGATCTGAGTTGCAAAGTTTGATGCTGCTGTTTCAGAGGTGAAGGAATCTCCAAATGTTGCACCTCCAATGGAAATGAAGATCTTGACACCGCGACGTTGACATGTTGCAATATCATTACCAATACTTGGACAATTCAATAAGAAAGGATAGCCAGGAAATGTAGTTTCGCAGTGGAAAGCCAAGTTCAAACCAGGTCTTGATGGAGATCCAGTGGACATCAGATGAACGAAAGCGATGTTGATCACATCCCAAGTACCATCACAATAAGCAACCAAGTCCTTTTCCCAAAGATTCTGAGGATTACCAATACCAGCCGAGTTCTGGCCCCAAAAGCCCACACTCTTGTAGCAGCTATTAGGATTAGGGTTGTCCAGAATCGGCGCATTTAAAGCTGATGTGCTAGCGATTAGAGTTAGCAGTAGTAAAGCAGAGATCTTAAGTAAAGAGATCATTCTTAAAGTTAACTTTGAGGAAACCATATCATGCGAGATCTTAGCGTCCTTCATGCATTTTGTGCGCGTAACGATCAAACAACAACAATGTTTGCGACAAACACCAACAACAGCACAAAGCAAATCAAGATATACTACTGAAGAGTAAAGGTTGTTAAATACTTAAATTATCAAGAATCAACCTTTATCCTTAAGTTCCTGTTATGGATCACCGTAATGAGTCATCTGTAAGGTTGCCGCAAGCCGGCTTGTCAAGCCGACGCGCAGCATTCAGAATTAGATAGTAAAAAACACAAAAATTACC
>JALGPX010000087.1:31997-54705 GCA_023515795.1 Amoeboaphelidium occidentale | reverse complement strand
CTGCAGTAGTTTCATGGCTTTTCAGTCACCATAAATCCAATCGAAAGATTTCTCTTAGGACAAAAACTGTAGAAATTGTCCTAAGGGAGATTCGATCCATTTCCTATTCTACGCAGTAAATGAGACACACATTCAAGCAACCCATCAATGTAGAGTATGAAAAGGCACCAGAGCTCATCTTTACACCAATTACACTCTCCTCCTTGCATGCCCTTGCCTGAAACATTCACTGAAACAACGCTTCACAAAGAGTTCACAGTAAAGTCTAGCAATAACAGTATGCCAAAGGTTTCACGAGCCGCAGTAACGAAAAATTAGTATAGATAACCAGTTGCATCTCTACTTTCATACTCTGTTTCAACCATTCCGCGTTCCGATCCCTATACTTAATAACTCACGCTAATCGTGTTCGTGAAAATAAGAAGCTTTTATATGAAAGAAGAAGTTTTATTTCGTAGAAGGAAGACTTNGTCTCATTTACTGCGAAAATAGGAAATGGATCGAATCTCCCTTAGGACAATTTCTACAGATTTTGTCCTAAGGGAGATTCGATCCATTTTCTATTTTCGCAGTAAATGAGACACGCATTCAAACAACCCATCAATGTAGAGTATGAAACAGCACCCGAGCTCATCTTTACACCAATTACACTCTCCTCCTTGCATGCCCTTGCCTGAAACATTCACTGAAACAACGCTTCACAAAGAGTTCACAGTAGAGTCTAGCAATAACAGTATGCCAAAGGTTACACGAGCCGCAGTAACGATCAATTAGTATAGATAGCTACTTGCATCTCTACTTTCATACTCTGTTTCAACCATTCCGCGTTCCGATCCCTATACTTAATAACTCACGCTAATCGTGTTCGTGAAAATAAGAAGCTTTTATATGAAAGAAGAAGTTTTATTTCGTAGAAGGAAGACTTTAGCTGTTTCATGCTGAGATGTCCCTGTTTCAATTCACGCTTCCTGCGAGCCATAGATTCTGTTTCGTGGTAAACCAGTTTCAATTAACTCTGACCCCACCAAAGACCATTCTGTCTCAACAATATCCTTAAATTACTATCAAAGCTCGATCAGATAATCGATTTTGTCTTTCTCTTGTCGTGATGGTTCCCTGGACTGTTTCAGATCCATTCTCCTTGATAACTCTTCATTTGCTCGAGCATAATGCACATGTGAATGATCAAGCATGGTCTTCACGGTAAAGCTATTAGACGATAAAAGCCTCATAGTGGAAGCCTGACATTTCGAACCGAATATACGTTCTCGCGATTGCCTCTTATAACACAGTTTGCTGGAAATTAGGCAAATACCATTACTTGTGATGGTATGTGGCAATAGAAGCTTCTTGATCAACCGAAACTTTTGGAACGATTTTATCCAAAGTGCCAAATAAGCCAGCGCTGAAGTGCCGAATACCTAAACCCCTTTTGTTTGCTTTGCTCATGGTTTTCACGGAGAAGGTTCCGACGGACGAAAGAGGCTATCTAAACCAGCCAATAGTCGATGATAAGAAAAACAGAGCAAAAGGTTTAGGTGGAAGGAATGCATCATCTGATACTGAAAGCTTGAGCGGATCAGACCAAGATAAACCAAACCGCTTGTCGATATCTCTTAGACACAAGAGGAGGAATACTGGACGGCAGGCTAAACGACCCCGTCTTGATGATAATTCAGTTGACTCTAGAGATTCTTCGATATCATCTTTGAATCCTTCCGAGGAACAGGAGGAAGCTGACCGCAAAGCAAGACGTCAGCGGCGAAAAGAGAAACAACGCCTTAAAGAAGAAAAGCTTATTAAGAGCTCGAGCTCCTCTGCGATAGATATTGATGAGGTCAAGGTGAAGACTCTTTGGGATAAAATGCTTAGTAAAATTCAGATGGGTCACACCCAAGAGGATATCGATGATGATCAGCGTTATAAGGCTAAGACTGTAAAGAGGGCAGACGATAACAAAACATCAAATGGAAATAATTTAAAAAAGAAGGCCAAGACTTCACAAGTTCGGTCTGAAGACGTAAAGATGCGATCGGAATCAGAATCAGTTCAAAGCAGGCACACAAAGCCATCTGCCTCATTGGCAGAGAGCGGATTCAAATTCACAACATCAACAGCCAATGAGGATTATTTATTGGATAAAATTGACAGTGCTATATTGAAACAGCAAAGAGAAATGAAGTTGCGCGAACATAAACCTGTTGAAGATATTGATGATGAAGGCACTGCAGATTCAATTGAGGTAAAACAGAAAAAGAAATCCCTAGTTATTTCTGACAGCGAAGATGAAGATATAGAAAATGAGCAAAACGTAGATATCGAGAATCCGGAATTCGAGGCAGGTAGAACAGAGGCTGTGCATGAACGAAGAGCCCATGCGCCTATTCCACACCCTTCGGATAGTGAAAAGTTCTTTGAATCCCTCTTTCTTGATGATATTTATGAAGAAGAACCATTAATTACTACAACTCAACCTAATGAAAATGAAAGCAACGATCATCAAGTGGAATCAAAAGAAAGATCTTGCAGATCTACTTATACTCAAACGATACATCGCGGAGAAAGATCAGATCGACATAATACTGCTAAGATGGTTGACGCAGAAGTGCAGACGGAGCCTTTGATGCTTTATGTTCGTGGTGCTCCTCCTGCTTTCAATCCGTTCCTACAAACTGTACATAGCGACCCAGTTCCTTTTAGCACAGCTGAAAATACGCTAAGAAGTGCAAGCGTTAACTCTAATGCACCTGAAACGCTTAGAACTCACTCTCGGGCTCAAGCTATGGACATGGCTGCAAAACTCCGAGAAATTGTAATGGCTAATGCGGCAAATCCATTGACTGTGGCTCCTGAATTACTTAATCAAAATAATGTTGAACAAATCAGAATACCATCATTCAATTCTGTTACCAAGAACGAGCAAATTTTGATGTCAGACTTGGTGGAACCTGAACCTCCGACTGTTGTGGTTCCAGATTCACAGGAAGTTCACAGCATTTCATCGAATATTATTAAAGATAACGGAGGAAAGAAGGAAAAGGCCAAAGAATCTAAAGATCCAGCAGTATCAAGATTCAATTCAATAAGAAGTCTCGTCTTGGCTTTAATCAACAAAAATGGTCTCGATTTCGCTTCAGCAATGAAGGTCTGCATGGAGAGATTGCATGAGCCTCGAACTTCTTTGAATCTAACCAAAGACCAAAAGAACAAAGTGGAAAACATGTTAACAGAATGGTTGAAGCGAAAGTATCGAAAGATCAATTCCTCGGAGAAGCAGAAGAACAGTAACAATCACGAAGCAGCTGTGGTATCAGCCCAAACCGCTGCAACGCAAGCTGAAGACTTTTTGAAGCAAGTCGAAACGCTTTTAAAATAACAGTAATTCATAAAGACCTTTTTTCCCGTGATGTTGAAACAGGAAGCTTCAGCAGATTTTCTGAACATTCCGGCTGAGCTTGATGCTCACATGAATGCGATCCTTGGGAGCCCGGACCCATTAGATTCCAATGATTTCGAGCCTGTAGTCTTTATCAACGGGATATTCCCTACTGGTTCGTTTCAGTGCCCTAAAAACTAAATAACCTTATAGAGCAATCATTTGCACAATCGGATATATTCCTTGCTAAGCTCAGAGCAAAAATTAAAACCATCGACAAGGGTGTAAGGGATTTATTGAGGGAGCAGACTGAGACAGAGGGCGATGGTGGAAGGAGGGAGCTTGATATCGCTCGCAACTCACTCAGCTCTCTGGTTCAAGATATTAAAGACATCAAAGAGAAAGCAGAGCACGCAGAGCAAACGGTTCAAGACATTACGAAAGATATAAAATCTTTGGACTGTGCCAAGAAGAATATGATATCCTCGATCACAATCCTCAAGCGGCTACAGATGATGTCAAGCGCAGTCGATCAGCTGCATTCCATAATGACAAAGAGACAGTACGCCGAAATGTCTCGGTTAATTCCTGCTGTAGTTCAGCTTAGTGGACAATTCAAGTCTTATCGCAACATCAAACAGATTAGCGATCTTTTGGATAGAACCTCGAGCTTATTGGCAGATGTCAAGCGTTTGATATTTAGTGAATTTGAAGGCAGTTTCACGCCGTATGGCCAATTAACTGGTAATGTTTCCTCTTTGCAGGAAGCGTGTTTAGTTTTGGATGTATTGGAGGGCGATGGTAAAAAGCAGTTTCTTGACTGGTATTGTGAATTGCTATTGAAAGAGTACCGCTCCGTATTCAGGCCATCTGATGAGGTTGGCAACTTTGAAAATATAACTCGAAGATTTACCAAATTTCAAAAGATTATCAGAATGTATGACGAAGAGCAAGCTGCAATCTTTCCAAAGTCTTGGAATGTTTCGGAACTATTGAGTGAACGTTTCTGCTCCATAACTAAAGATGACGTTCACACTCTTCTGTCTAAATCCCCAAATATTGATGTTAAGCTTCTCATTTCAAATCTTACGGAAACTTTGAAATTTGAAGCAAGTTTGAATAGGAGATTTTCGACAATAAGGCAAGATGAGAGCGGAGGGCAATCCGCTTTGCAAACGCCTACTATTTTCAATGGGAAAATATCCAGCAGCTTTGAACCTTTCATGAAGGTTTATCTTGACGTCGAAGATAAAGCTTTGGCTTCAATTATTGAAAAGTCCAAATCACAAAACAAACTTGCAGAAGAGGAAGGAGTTCTCTCAGCATCATTGGATTTATTTAATCTTTACCGGCAAACCCTTAAGAGTATGGCTGAATTGAACACTGGTAAACCTTTTCTTGAATTATCAAAGATCTTTGGAAAGTATTTGGTTGCTTTCTGCGAAGTGTTATCTTCTAAAATACCAAAAGAGGAAAAGCGTGCTGCTACTGCAGAAGAAATCAAACTTACTTGCTTTTTATTGAACACTGTAGATTTCTGCTTCAATACTATCATGCAGTTGGAAGATAAACTAAAAGAAAAGTGTGATGCTGAGTACAAGGACCAAATCAGTTTGAATAGTGAAAGAGAAATGTATCTTGTCGCAGCAACAAATGCAGTTCAGGCTCTTGTTAGAGAAGTCAATTCTTGTGTTTATGTTGCTGTTCAATCAATGACAAAGATTCCGTGGTCTACGTTTCAAGCAGTCGGTGACCAGTCTGAGTATGTCAGCATGATGTCCAATTCTTTGTTCACAAATGTGAAGCTAATCCGAAAGATTGTAAGGAGTCCCAAACATTTCAAGTGGTTTTGTGATAAGTTTGTCGATTCTTTTGTTCCTTGGTTCCGAAAGAACATTTTCAATTGTAAACCGATATCAGAAGCCGGAGCAGAACAATTGCTGCTTGACACCATGGCGATTAAGACTCTATTGTTGGAACTACCAAACATGGGAGCTGAGGAGAAACAACCTGTCTCTGCAGTTTACACGAGATTTGTAAACAAGGGAATTTCAAAAGTTGAGACTCTGCTTAAAGTTGTTCTGACTCCTCTTGATCCTCCTGAAGGCATCATTAAGAACTATCTAATTCTGTATGTGGAAGCATCTGCTGATGAAGACAACAAGAAGGAGGCTCTCACTGTTCAGAAGATTGCTGAATTACGTGAAAACTTGATCAAAGTTCTGGATTTGAAAGGCGTCAAAAAGCAAGATCAACAAGTTCTAGTGGATTTATTGAATAGCAGGTTATCTTCAAACAGAGGTGCCGCTGTTCCATCTTTATTGGCACAATTAGCTCAGTCTCCAGCTCCAACCAACACAGCAGCACATGCAACTCAAGCTGCATTGTCTTCGTTTGCAACTGGACTCGCGCAACTTAACCAGCAAACAGGCAATACTATCAAAACAAGTGTCAACGATGCTGGAGCCAAGATTTCTGACAGTTTCAAAAAGTGGACGTCTTTCACAGGCAGCACATCAAGTCCACCAAAGAAGTAAAATAAAACGAGAACTTCTCATGTTCTAGAGTATGATTTTGAGAAGGACTTCATTTGTTTTGCGTTCTTTGGAGGTAATGGTGGCACAGATTCCTTTTCTCAATCACAAAAACATGACAAGCCTTTCGCTATGCCACAGAGTCGCGTTAGTGTCATTAGCGACACTCTTTTGCTTTCTTATGGCAGGGATTGTGTTTGGATATTCAGGTACTTTAGACGCGTTCTTGAACTAAACATATCGTAGCATTAAAGCAGGAGATCTTGATTCCATCTGGAGTGTATAAGGATGTGTGCCCGCCGCCTTCTGATAGCTCAACAGATAATGGCACCGCATGCAATGAAAGAGAATTGAAATTTGGATTCCTGTTCTCAGTTACTGTGGCTGCCACAAATATTGCGGCATTGCCCATTGGAAGCATTCTTGATCACTTTGGACCAAAGATTGCTGCATTTACCGGTTGTTTACTGTTCTCTTTGGGTACTTTAGGTATGGCGCTATCTTGGAAACTACAACTGGATCTTTACGTTGCTGCCTACACTCTAATTGGTGTCGGTGGCCCCTTCATGTTCATTAGTGCCTTGAACTTCTCTGCGTTGTTTCCAAAACACGGTGGCCTAGTGGTATCTGTTCTAACTGCAGCGTTCGATACTTCTTCTTTGATATTCTTTTTCTTCGGCTTGTTATACAAAGAGTCACAAGGTCAAATCGACATATTCTGGCTGTTTCTATGCTACACATTAGTTCCCGTCTTGGCCGCTATATTCGCTCTCATTATGATTCCAATGTCACCGTATAGACGTGTAGGAGAAGAGACAGAGAGCCAAGATCTTATTGATAATCTAGAGGATTCTGGTTCAAATGCTGGCGACAAGAATTTGATTCGCCAAGACAGGAAAGCATTTGCATATGTGAAAGACTTGAGTTTTGTGAGACAGCTTTTCACTCCATCGTTTATACTGCTCACGACTTTCATATGCTTAGCTATGCTTAGACTGAATTTCTACATTGAGACAGTTTCGGAGCAGCTGACTGAAATAGTGAGTAGGACTTCTAGTGATAATGATAAGGACGGAACAGAGCGTATGCGCACATTCTTCAACATAATGCTTCCTATTGGTGGCCTTTTATCAGTTCCTCCTTCTGTTTATCTATTGGATTATTTATCATTCGGAATAACTTTTATGCTCATTAATGTTCTTCTGCTATTGTTCGGAGTTCTATCGCTGGTCCCTGTTCTGAATCTACAATATGTTTCAATTATGATATTTGTCATAATGCGCCCTCTAATTTACTCTGCAGCAAATGAGTTCTGTTTGCACACATTTGGCGTGAAAACATTTGGAAAAGTTTATGGATTAGTGATGTTAATAGCTGGAAGCATTAATCTTTTCCAGCAATTATTGAAGTTCGGCGCTAAGAATATTTATGAAGGATACTTTGTGATAAACCTTGGAATGACCATCGGGACATTGATGCTTGCATCAACGTTCCCATTCTATCTCTTGAAGCTAGAACGTGATGCTCTTGAAGCTAGCCGTGATATAACTAATGGAGAAGATAATGAAGATACAAAGCCATTACTCTATGAGGAGAAACCAGAATCTGAAGAATAGATTAATCCCTCGTTCATCTTTTTTTGCTGAACATCAAATGGATCGAAAAGCTTTTAGCACGGTGAATTGGTACAAACAGTTCAAAGACATAACCATCCCAACGAAATCTATCCCTCTGCAAAAGGAAATCGTGGAGTACATTTTATCCGATGGCATCATCCTTCCAAGCGATTTAAATGGTTCAGACTTGCCTTATGAACGAATGCCTGACAGCGATTACGACGACACAGACAATGAGGACGAAAGTGAAGAGCAAGCGGCTCCACAAGAAGAATATCCGTGGTATCCTGATTTCCACAGTCGCGTTAGTGACGCTATTGAAGAATTGGATTGCGCTGTATTTCCAAAGTTGGACTGGTCTGCACCACAGGACGCTGCCTTCATGACATTTGACGGTACGCTGAAATGCTCAAAGCCAAACGATATTCTGCTGTTACTTAAGAGTTCAGATTTTGTTACGCACGACCTTACCCAGAGCTCCGACGATCATCAGTTCCATTTGGTATTGAAAAAGTGGGAGCATATTCTCCCTTCAACGGAGTTTCGATGTTTTGTAAAGAATGGCTCACTCGTCGCTTGCTGTCAGAGGGATATTTTCAACTTTTATTCGTTTCTGTTACACAAGGCCAGCGATATCAAAGAAAACCTTGTAGAATTCTTCAACCAGTTCATTAAGGGCAAATTCACAGAGAATAATTTCGTGTTTGATGTCTGGGTCAAGGATTTAGAATTCAATTCTTTAAAAAGTTCAATAGTTCTTATCGACTTTAATCCTTGGGTAGAATACACAGAAACTTGTTTGTTTACGTGGGACGAATTAGAATGCATTAATGAGGATGATCAACTTGATTTTAGAATTGTTTTGTGTCAAGAAGACATAAGAGGGACATCAATGCCAAAATATTCCATGAACAGAATGCCACTGGAGGCAACGCTTTTGTCGGAGGGCAGAACATTGCAGGAATTTGCTAGAGATTTTTATGAGGAGTTGGAAAAGGCAGAATTAAATTTATAAATTAGATTTGCGTTTCTTCTTAGTATTAGATGACCCGCTGCCTTGGTCCTTTCTCGTGCTTCCAGATCTCGTTGCTCTTGCTGGTGATGAAGCAGGTTCTGGAGGAGGTTCCTTTGAAACGGGTGAGACTTCCCGAGATGACGTTCGCCTCAGTGATCTCTGTCGCTTTATGTTTCCTGTTGAGCTGCCCCTGTCTTCATCATCTTGGTGAGTGTCGATATGCGAAGCTAATGATGCTTCTGAGGCGTATTCCACTTCATTTTGTGAACCTGTGTCTTCAACAGCCGAGCTCTTAGCTGAGGCACCAGTTACGTCCACACCGCTTGTGTTGACATTTAATCGTGAACTTGCTCTTCGCGCTGCTTGACGTCGAGTCTTTGCAGTTGTTGATTTGGATTCTGATGAAACTGGAACTGCCTCCGTTGGAGCTTCTGCTTCCTTTTGTGGCTCTGCCGTAGTTGTTTCTTCTTGTTCTTGTGGTATCTCTTTAACCATTCCGTCAAATTCCTCAATTGGATTCAAAGCGAATTCCCAATATTCATTAAGACACTGAAATCCCAGCGTTTTTATATCCAAGCCCTCCTGTAGAAATAAGCCATACAAAGAAATCCAAATGATTTACCAGCCGCTCTACTTCCGCCATGTCCCACAGAGTATTTAAATGCTTCCAAATATCCAAAGGTGTCACTTTAGTTTCGCTCTTTTCGTTGAACTTCTTTGTAATGCTGACCATTCGAAAGTGCCTATGAACGCCTGCAATTAAATGGCATCAGCATTTTAAAAATATCAAAGGCACCTGTTGGTTTCAAACCATCCATGCATTCCATCAAGAGTAAATCTTGTTCCGGACTCCAATCAAATATCATCTCTGGTACAAAAAGGACGAGTGAGATAGTAAAGATGTTGAGTTTCATGGAATGCATACGGAAGTATCGTATCTATTATTTATCAGTTCTGTTTTAATTCGGATCTTGCTGGAACCCTTCAGATAGTACATTAGAAGCAATGATCCTTCTCGTCTCAGTTCCCAATTTTGAACTACACCCTTGATACCACATAAAGAAGAAATTTTTATTTTGAATACATGAATGAAAACCTTAATCGAAAATCACTGAATTACGTACAAAAGATGTGCCACAAAGATTATCCCATGAATAATCAATAGTAACCATAATACATATCCTCATAATACCTGTCATAGTAATAAGGATCCATATGAGGTGGAGGCGGTGGTGGTGGAGGCATTCCTTGTTGATAAGCTTGACCTGGAGAACCCATTGAAGTACCTGGTGGTGGAGGAGGCGGTGGTGCATATCTCATTCGCGGAGCATAAGGATGTGGCATGTATTCGCCAGGATACATAGAAGGTACAGGTGGATACTCATAATAAGCTTCAGGAGCTACAAACCTTCGACGTTCAATCCCACTCGGAGCAGATGAAACATTTCGAGAGCGATGATGCTGTCGCTCGTATGGAGTGTATCGCTGTCTTTGAGAGCCTTGTTGAGAAGGCGGAGGAGGAGGTGGCGGTGGATGTGAAAGACTAGGCGATGAACCATCAAGTGAAACCTGAGAAGGATGTGGATTCCTGACTCTTTGCCATGCTTTTAAAGGTTCAATATCAAAATCCTATGAAACTGTTTAGCCATATGAACTTTAAAATAATATGAAACCTCTTCAAGAACAATTTTGCTCCCATTAAGTTCGTAACTCTGGAAATGATCGTAAGCTGCCATCATATCTTCCTTCTTATCAAAACAGACAATACCAACACCACGAGATCGACCATTCTCATCACGAAACACAAATGTCTTATCAATAACACCGCACTGCTCAAACAAATTCCTTAGATCTTGCCTAAAAACACACAGAAATAAAACCCCTCATTAAAACAAGCAACATACCATGAAACACTCAAACTCAAGTTCTTGACCAACAATTGACGGCCCAAATACAAATCCATGTTCAGCTCTGCGGTTACCTTTTTCAATTGGTGATGTGAGACCTGAAGCTTTTGCCCTCTGAAAATGATGCCGTCTAATTTCTCGACAGCGTTTGTTGCATCGTCTCGGCTACGAAACTTAACGACTGCGGTGCCCCTGAACAGTTACAATATAAACTAAAACTAAAAGAAAAGCCAACCTGCATCTCCCATCATCAGAATCTACCATATCAACAAAAATAACATCCCCTGCCAACTTCATGAAATCCTTAACCTCATGCCAGTAGAGCCCAGGCAACAAGTTCTCAACCAAAACATAACCACCGTCGATTCTCCTTCTCATCTTAATAGGCTTTGGAGAACCAGATCGACCGTCATGATCAGCTATGAATGGCTCAGAGTCAGCTCTTTCCATTTGTCCCATGGGATTTCTATGATCATCCCTCGAATCCTCTTGTTGTTCCTTGAGTTTCTTATGCCTTTTAGAAGTAGAACCAGAAGAAGAAGACTGCAATGCGACTGAAGAAAGTGATTTAGATTTTACCAACATGTCCTTTGTGTCTATTAACTAAGTGCAGTGCAAATTATGAAATGAAGAGCTGAAACAAAAAGCTCGCTAGAAAATTGTTTCCAAACAACTTTGCTGATTTATGACGACGATCGAAAGGGAAAATTATGAGGTCCTTAAAGACTGAAATTTTATTACTTCCATAAGAAATTACTTGTTGCTTTGAAACATCTTCTCAATTTTCTCATTTACTACCACAACACCTTTGGGATCTAATAACACATTAGTCTGATCTCTTGCAAGTAAAACCTTTTGGTATCGACTGAAAGGGTATTCCGACTTGATCAGGGTGGACGTGGTGCACTTTAGCGCGCGCTCCTATTTGTGGTCTTACTGTTAGCTTCATATCATTTGATCGACTGTTACGTTTTCCTTAATTGTTCCATATACAGCTTTGCCTGTTCAGGATTCTCAAATTCCACATAGGCCACGCCCAATGATCGACCATTCAATGTGCTTGTGAGAAATTCCAGAGATTTCACTGCGCTTTCCATCTTGATTTCCTTGCTGATGTTTAACAGATCCAAATCAGAGGTCCACTTAGCCAAAGGTTATTCATCATCATACGGAAGCAATGATTAAATTTACCCAGTCCAGGTCTGTTATATAAAGTGCTTTCGATGTGTACATGTCTGATATTATGCCTTTGACGGTTGCATCTGTAGCAACCGCGCCCTTGGTCAGATCTTCCTGAAAGGTTTCATTCTACAACGTATTATAATGCATCAGAGGGTTTTGCGTGGATTACATCATTGTCGTAATGGTCTGCTCCGTAAAGAAAATCTAAATCATCCATTTTCTCTGTGAAGTCACGAATATCAAAAAATTGAAATGAGCTGCTGGGATCGTGTAAAAGTAAATGATATTTGTGGTATTTATCCTATTAATGAATACTGTAGGCTGGCGCAGTTACTGGAAGCGTTGTCGGTTTGTGTATAGGAACATTATACGGTGGATTTTCCATGTTAACGTATGTGATCGCGCTTTGGATTTATTCTGATTAAATGTCACTTATAGCGTAAGAGGATTATCAGCCGGACAGAGAGTGCAGGGTTTGGCTAAAATTATGACTGGAAGCGCATTGTCCTTTGGGTTCTTCTTGGCTATTGGCAGTGCTATTCGATGTGAGCCTCTTGCACCAACTCTGCAAGATCGAAAAGGTTCAGCTAGCAGGGATAGAGTTATGGTTGAGGCTCTTGTAAAGGAATAAATATGATACAATATTATGACGCTAAGTGTGTTATTGACTATTAGTCAGCTGTTTCATAAATCTAATCAGTTTGATATATTGTGCTTTTCAAGCAAAATGATCAACGAAAAAACTGACATAATTCGTACTCGCGCGATCATTAATGCAACAAGACTCAATACACGAAATTGCCCTAATGCGAATTCGGGCTATCGCTGATCATGGCTTTCCCAGCTACCCAATTGGAAATCCTCTCAAGTACCTGCACCATGATCAAGTTGTGTTGAAACATCAGACTAGTTTCCCCTACGGAACGCTTCCGGCTTTTCACCACCATTGGCATTCATGTGTAAGAAAACTCTTCTGATATTCCTTGCTCCATTCACATCTCGATTCCAGCGGGTCCAGCAGTTGTTATTGTTGCAACTCTTGATCGACCAGACTTCGGATTGAACCAATTCATTATCACACAGCGAGCACAATTTGCTTGTCCTAAATTCAGGAACCAACCTGCACCTTGTTCTTCGTTTCAATTCCAAGAACAGATGTTTGTTTGGAGTGGGTGGATGTCCTCTGGAGTTGTGAATGAAACCTCTACCACCATGAGCAATCACAACATCTTCAGCACCAGCAGCAAGTTCCTTATATAAAGTATCATACGCCTTCTGTCGTTTAATTCGCGTCTTCCACCGAAGTCTTCTCCAACGCATGGCCCGGTAGAGCCCAAGAAACTCATCGCGATATTCCAAAACATGCAACAAGTGTGTAATGTAATCATCTGTATTATAACAGCACGGTGTTGGAGTTAAAGTAATCTCCATATGCCTGTCACGATCAGCTGTTATCCAAGTGTTGGCCTTCTTGGTAGAGTATCTTGTCACTGATATCTCTTGCCAGCGACTGTTTGAACATTCCAAAACATCAGCAGCGGTATTCCCAGACACAGCCACATATAGAGAGTTTCTTCCCGAGTCCAAAGCAACAACACGAGTCTGCCCATTAATTTCCAACGGTATAAATTCTCCCTCATAGTTGTAACCCCAATCATTGATCTCAGATCTCTCAAACTGTTTTATGTTATGCTGATGATACTCAACACCATTAGTAGAGACAGAGAAACCAAAACGCTTTGTAGCCGTAGTGAGTTTGTCTACGTTGAATGCTCGGCGCCACCATTCCATAGCATTAACTCTGAAAACCACTTGATCTCTAGGAACCACAATCCCAATATTCTCAGAAGTCATTAGATCATGTAGAGCGTCAGTATCAATGATTATGAACTTCTGTTTAAAAGTACTGATGGGAGTGAGACTAAACAATCTCAAACCTCTCCCGTGAATCCCATTCTCCAAGCGATTCTGAGCATCTTGCTTATAATTATTAACAAACGTTTTCAAAAGCCTGGACATCGGTTTCAAGTATGTCCATCATGATGTCTTAAGAGAGTCCTCGTCTAAAGGCTGATTATTCAGAATAATTCTCAGTTTTTCGTAGTAATGATTAATTCGATCATATATCAGATTCAGTTACTCCGGAGTAACAGCCTCAATGATGTTTAGCGGAATAGCGTAGAATCCTTCGTCCTCTTCTGTTCGTGTGATTTCATTCATTGCTACTGTAACTACTTGGTTAGAATCATCTGCACTCAAGAACGCTCTCAATTGTTTACCAAGTTTTCAAATCAACCATTTCTTTATCCACTTCAAACGATTAGTGAACACATGGTTTTGACAGTTTGTGGAATGCATTTTCGCCATATTTGAAATGAGCTGCGTTAATTTGGTGGCATCATTCCACGCCAAATGATCAGGCCTGCACCTCGAGTATACCTCATCCATATACTCATTAATAGAAGGAGTTGAAACAACTTTATGCTGGTGTGGATTTTTAACTGCATCAATGGAACATACTGCTTGATAGAACTCTCTCATAATCCCATCACTAAATCTTAAGTCTAGAATGGGTCTGTTCTCTTCAATCATCCAAATCACGTATCCATTCAGCAAGCGTGAAACTTCTACTTGGATGTCATTACAGCATGCAACAGCGTCCATAATAATGTCTTTTAGAGGAGCAATGCGCAATTCTGAGTTCAAACCAGTTGTAGTCGTCACGGTCTTTTCAGGCAACTCAGTATCTCGATACTGAAGTTTCAACCTAGGCTTGTTCAGTGGACAGTTCTTGTTGGAGATTCTCTGATGCTCCGTACTGCCACACTTACACCTTTTGCCGCCTTCTGGTTCCTTCCGTTTCTTTCCTCCTGCACTTGGCCCAATGCCACTAGAATCGCCCACATCAACTGCTACTCCAGAATGCTCAACCATACTCATACCCAAAAACTCTTCCGTAGTAAATGTCTTTGGCATCTCATTCTCATAAACTCTCATATTTTAATCTAAGTCCATAGTGTCCTCAACTCGTAGTAAATGAAACTTGTTCTTATGTTCGTAAATACTTATAGAATCCGTAGTCATACAAAAAGAGAAAAAGCGAGCTAGCTTACGAAAGAAGAACGCCTTGAAAGATTGTTTATGCGTGTGGCGTATGATTTCCCTGCTTGGGTCGAGTTGAAACAACGCGGTTCGTGTTGAACTCGATGGTATCTTATTTACTCTTAAACGACCAAGGGACATGGAATTCACGGATTTTCACGATGATATAGCTTGCTAATGATGTTAAACACTCATATTCACTGGTTTGGATCAACGCCTGAAGTCTAGAAGACTTTTATGGTATTTGTATGCGCTGCCTGTAACAGCCCAAGGCGCTTAAGGCGTTTTTGGGCATTGATGCTACGGACACAACGAGCTACAGCAAGGAGTCTGATGACTTCCTGATGAAGAATATATGTCTTGTTAATAAAGATCTTTCATCTATGTTGAATAATCTTCGATTTAATACTTCTATCTCAGTTGTTTGATTCAAGAAAATTGTCAGATTGACCCCCACCGGCAATTGTAAAAATCTCTAGCCTCGAGAGCTTTTCAATGAAACCACGATTCTATCACGCTANTGTTGAATAATCTTCGATTTAATACTTGGATCTGAAATGTTTGATTCAAGAAAATTGCCAGATTGACCTCCACCGGCAATTGTAAAAATCTCTAGCCTCGAGAGCTTTTCAATGAAACCACAATGCTATCACGCTAAAGTAATCTTAGAGAAAGACAATGGTAGCTCCAAATGCTCGTCTACTTCAAAACTGGAGGAGTAATGCGGTCTTAGAAATCTCAGACCCGTTTGTTCTCCGACCATATAGCTCCATGATTCAGGCACCAATTGTAACAGTTGAGGTACCAATAGAAAGGGCGTACTTTATCTTTAGTTTGGATGTAGATTTTATTGAGGTTTAGCGTAGTATCATGAATTTTTAGTCTACTATGAAAATGGGCTGTCGTGAAACAACACCTAAACNACTACATCAACTGCTAGAGTCTAGAAGACATTTATGGTATTTGTATGCGCTGCCTGTAACGGCCAAAGGTGCTTAAAACGTTTTTGCGCATTGATGCTACAGACACAACGAGCTACAGCAAGGAGTCTGATGACTTCCTGATGAAGAATATATGTCTTGTTAATAAAGATCTTTCATCTTTGTTGAATAATCTTCGATTTAATACTTGCATCTCAGTTATTTGATTCAAGAAAATTGCCAGATTGACCTCCACCGGCAATTGTAAAAATCTCTAGCCTCGAGAGGTTTTCAATCAAACCACGATTCTATCACGCTAACGTAAGCTTAGAGAAAGACAATGGTAGCTTCAAATCCTCGTCTACTTCAAAACTGGAGGAGTAATGCGGTCTGAGAAATTTCAGACCCGTTTGTTATCCGACCATATAGCTCCATGATTCAGGCACCAGTGGGAACAGTTGAGGTACCAATAGAAAGGGCGTATTTTTTCCTTTCTCTAGGTATAGATTTTATTGAGNATGAATTTTTAGTCTACTATGAAAATGGGCTGTCGTGAAACAACACCTAAACGTCACAGACACCTATAATATCAATATAAATCGATATACAATAGAGTAAAGACGACCATTATGGAAGGTTAGACTAAAAAAGTTAGAACTGTTGAAGATATCTCGCTAAAACCACCTAGCCCACTTATATGTGCTGCTTATGCCACGAAGCTGAAACTCGAGCTTCGAGCCCTTTGAGTGTTCCTATTACGATATCCGTGCTTCTTATACCTCTATTCGTCTTGGTTGTTACGTTTTCAGCACATTTCGATGTTTGATTCGATCTTCNTCTACTTCAAAACTGGAGGAGTAATGCGGTCTGAGAAATTTCAGACCCGTTTGTTATCCGACCATATAGCTCCATGATTCAGGCACCAGTGGGAACAGTTGAGGTACCAATAGAAAGGGCGTATTTTTTCCTTTCTCTAGGTATAGATTTTATTGAGTTTTAGAGTAGTATCATGAATTTTTAGTCCACTATGAAAATGAGCTATCGTGAAACAACACCTAAACGTCACAGACACCTATAATATCAATATCAATCGATAGACAATAGAGTAAAGACGACCAGTATGGAAGGTCAGACTAAAATAGTTAGAACTGTTGAATATATCTCGCTGAAACCACCTAGCCCACTTATATGTGCTGCTTATGCCACGAAGCTGAAACTCGAGCATCGAGCCCTTTGAGTGATCCTTTTATGATATCCATGCTTCTTATACCTCTATTCGTCTTGGTTGTTACGTTTTCAGCACATTTCGATGTTTGATTCGGTCTTCGCTCGCTCGTGGTCGAGATTTGCTGCAATATCAAACAGCCCTCAGAAAAAGCTACTATTCTTACGCAGAAAATCAAGCGGCTTAGGGAATAAACGATAATTTGAATTCTGATGGTCTGAAACGCAATTTATTTAGAATGTTCTTGATAATCCTTCCTTCTTTGATTGAAACAGCGCGATCGCGATCAAAACATGGCGGCATAGCTTGCGTCCCAACAACTTAAGCCAAATCTAATGGATGATTCTGAAAGTTCATCATGTGAAGTTTCCTATGCGCGAAATTCAACTCTCAAGCGTAAGTCTTGAGAATGCTATTGCCAATTGTTTCTCTGATTGTGAACTTTCTTACAGTTAGAGTTTGTTTAGCTCCAAAATAGCATATAGAGTTCTTTACCTGTCAAGGATAAAGGAATAGAGTCATGCGATAAGGATGTTCCAGTAGTCACCCATCAAGTTTGTGCATGAGATCAAATATCAGTCTGAAACAACAACACCAACACGCAACCAAATGCCACAATTAAAGCGTCAGTCGATAGATTAATAAAGCTAGACTCACGTCTATGTCTCCTAGAGGAAGCGCTTTAGAGCTGGCTCGGATATCTCGTTGAAACCACTTTTCGCGCATAAATGATGCGCTGACGCTGTAAAGCTGAAACTTTGGCATGGACTTCCAGAGCAACTAAATTATGATATCGTTTCCTTTCCATGTTATAATGTAATTCTTTAGGAACTTTGATTTTGGCTCGAATCTTAAGAGTACAAAAAGTAGAAGAAATTTTCTGACGGAAACAGTTGCAGAGTCTCAACAAGAAACGACATCGCATACATTGGCGCTTACTGTGCTAGCGAGGTGTTGAAACAACCATTCGAGCGCGGGAAGACGGTGTAAGAGTGTAACAAAGTGTTGAGTGCAGCGTGGTTCAAGCAGACTTTCAAAATGTTTATTTCCAAAGATAGAAGCATAAAAGTTCCACAGAGATAGCAAGGTGCATTGAGCTTCAAACGTTCATTGAAATCTCTGTATAATTCTGTGTCAATTAGAGGCAGGTTCCATTAGCGTGTACTCCATACAGACCATTTGATCTCTCCAATATGAACTTGAAACAGCGGAGCCTGATGATGCGGAGTAGATCTGTGGCTACAAGTCACCAATTAGGTCTCAGGGCTGTAGTATCATCAGTATCGTGACTCTGAACGGCTGCTCATTGTGCAATATCATAATGTTAATCGACTTTCAGTCCGATAGAAGCAATAAAAGAAGGTGAGAGGACTTTTTCTAGCGTTTTTATTACGTTTTCTCGCATGAGGAGCTAACTCGGACTGCACGAGCTCGTTTTTGCAAATCACAATAAGTGAAGTTGAATGCTGATCTTTTTGTTGGTTCGAGAATGCGCCCATACTTTGGCTCCCGAGAAAACGCGGGTTCTCTTCTCTTTCTTTCTACATTTGCTTCATTTATACTTCTAATATGCGCGCTTGCTATTCCCTCTTGGCTGTATCAGGAAGTGTCGAAAGGAAGGAAAGTCGTGGGTCTTTTCGATGCATGCCTTGACGCAAAATGCGACGACACATGGTACGATAATGAATATATTCAAGTAGACGCACCTACAGACCCTCGGCTTATTGAGAATGGAGTACCAGAGCTTGTAATGGCCGCTGTCGTATTCTATTTTCTATGTATACCTTTCATATTGTCGACTTGCTATTATTGGTATAACGGCACGAAGCGAATACTGTTCTGTCTTGCTGCACCAACATTATTCAGTACGGTCGCTTTTGCCTGCGCAACTGCATATTTCACTTGGCTCATGTATCATTCATCATCTCTTGGATTTGACTTCAACTATGGTGCGGCATTTTACTCTGGGCTAGTTTCTTTATTTCTTATGTATGCATCTCTTATTGGTTTTATTATCCTCTTCTTTAAAGACCGTAATGATTACCGTAATGGTAATAAACAACAAATACAGAATGCAGAAGGTGAATACAAAGAAAGTATCCTAGAACAGGCCAGGATGCCGTTAGATGACAACGCAATAGAAGATTGAGTTTGTTTATGGAACACAATGCCGGGAAACTTAAGTTCCCACAGATCTCAGCAACATAAAAAGCGTCGCCCGATCATCTGTTTCAATAATTTCCGATAACTCAAAATGGCTTTTGGAGAAAAATATCATATTGGTCCTCTTCAGATTTTGCTTTCCTTGCTGGCTCTTACCACCTTCACCATGGCTATTGTTGCCATGTCTGGTCCATGGATTTACTTTAATGCTACAAGCGTTGAAAAGGGTAAACGCTATTTCGAAGTTGGTTTGTGGCAAGCTTGTACGCAATCTGTTTGTGGTTATGCATGGGCTAGAAGCAGCCCTACATACACAATAACGACAGGTGGCCAGGCTGTTGTTTATGAATCGTTCGTTTATTACGACTACACTCCTTCCACGATTTCGTCAGCCCAAGCGTTCTACCTCATTGGTGTTCTCTTCAATCTTGGTGCACTATGCGCTTGCACCGGTGGAAGTGGTATTATCGCTCTTATCTTGCTCATTCCTGTTATTTGTTACACTATTGCTTTTGCTTGTGCTGCATCATTCTTTTTGAATGTCCAACCCATTCCAAATGTTTCCGATTTAGCAACTACTTTTGGTTATGGTTCTGGTATGGCAGCACTCATCATTGGTTGGATCACTGTCATTGGTTATTTCATTGATTACTTGTTGCAAAAACGCACAAGACAAAGATTAAACCGTAACTCCCAAGCTCCATTGTCTGGAGTTTGATGTAAACATGCTTAATTTAATTGAAATAAATTGAACGATTTTTTATCGCACAGAGCTCCGGGCTCAAGCTTCTTTATGCACTGCTAGATCGGGATGATTTTTAGGTTGCTGAGGATCTGCAAACTAACTTAGTTGCCACCGGATCGTCGGTTTGCAAAATTTTCCTCGTTCTGAAAATGGCTTCTGAGGATAAATTTCGCATTAGCCCTGCACAGGTCGTGTTTTCTCTTTTGGCTCTTACCGCTTTTACTTTGGTTATTGTTGCTTTGTCTGGTCCATGGATCCAGTTCACTGCTACAAACCCTCAAAAGGGTGATCGCTATTTCCAAGTAGGATTATGGCAAGCTTGTACGCAATCTGTTTGTGGTTACGCTTGGTCTTACGCCAGCCCTACATTGACAGTATCTACGGCTGGTCAGCCTGTTGTTTTTGGGTCCTTTGTTTACTACGATTTCACTCCTTCCCAGATTGCTGCAGCTCAGGCCTTCTACATCATTGGTGTATTCTTCAATCTTGGTTTGATGTGCGTTTGTGCTGGTGGAAGTGGCGTTCTTGCTATTGGCCTTCTCTTCCCTGCAATTTGTTACACCATTGGTTACGCTTGTGCTGCAGCGTTCTTCAACAGCATCAAACCTGTTTCAAACGTTGTTAACTTGACAGCCAGTTACGGATCTTCTTGTGCTTTAGCAGCGCTCATTATTGTTTGGGTTTGTGTTGTTGGTTATGCTGTTGACTCTATTTTGCAAATGCGTAAGATGGACAAGATGTCTCAAAACAATCAAGTTCCATTGTCTGAAGTATCACAAGAAGATGCTTAAGCTCGTTCAAATAAATTAAGTAATTTTATATTTTGTTCAAGAACTAGTTGTTAGATGTCCTTGTCTAACTCTTTCCGATGCTCTTCCTCGGACATACTTAGTGCTAAAGCTAATTGCATCTCATAATCGCCAAGCAGTTCTCTGTCTTGATTTGTGAGGTCAGATAAAAATTCTGAGTGATCATTCGTGAGAACAGGGTTCTGCGTCTGAGATTGTGGAGATTTCACTTTGTTGCTTTCCTTTTTCGGTGATGTTGCAGAAGCGGAAGATGCTCGCGAAGACATCGTGCTTGGCTGAGGTGATGCATGCGGCTGAGATGATGATCGTTGTCTTGATGAAGAAGATCCCTCGTCTAGTATTTGATCATTGAAAAACTTGTTGAAGTAGCTCATTCTTGAAGCAAGTAAATTCTTGGCATTCTGTGTGGCCTCGCTTAGAATTTCAGACACAGATGAGTCTGCTCTTTTGACAGTCGTGTCTTTAGGAGGAAGCGCAGGCCTTGCAGGTGGTTTAGGCAGGATATTTTTCAATATTTCATCCTTGTCCGCTTGCCATGACTCTTGTTTAGCATTTATGCGCTCTTCATATTCTTCCTCAGGAATAGTGAGTGATTTCGAACTAAGCTGTTCAATAAAAGACAGAGCACCCATAATGTTCGTCAAGTAGTATCCAGCCTCAGAGTTTAATTTAGCTGGACTCCTAAACCGACTTATAAATAACGCATTTGACTTGATCTTTATCGGAGCTGACCGCATAATCACAAAAATTAACACCGGTAGAAAGTCATCAGCAGATGCGTGAATATGTTCTTGCTCAATGTAACTCATAATAATTTTGCATGCATTTAGAACACACACAAGTTTGTCTCTAGGACTTCTGAAGTCATGATCCATTTTTATGAACTCTTGCGACACCAAATCAATAAAAGTATCTCTATGCTCATCTCCTAGTGACGGAATATCAAGATGCTTCTCCTCCACCCAATCGTGAAAGTAAATCTTTTCTCGTATCAGGGCATCTTGTTTCAAATCGTCCATGTGCCCAAACAGCGCGGGATATACTTTCCTGGTCACAAGCTTTTCCCAGCCTTCCTCTGCCATTTCGAAAACTTCTTCCGCCTCAGTCTTCCACTGTCCAGTCTTTCGTAGTTGTGCGTTGATGAAAACCAAAAAGTCAGTGACAATTTTAACCTGTTGCTCTGCGTTCCATGGCTTCTTTTCAAATTCTTTCAAAAAGCTCTTAAAGAATCTGACCAAAATGTACGAAGAAGGATGCCGTAGCCTCTGAATGAACAGATCGAAATCTAGCGGAGGCAAATCGCTGAATTTTGTCTTATCCAAGCTCAGTCCTCCAATTTGTATTCGCTGCTCCTCTCCCTTGTGCTCTTCAGACTCCTCCAACTGGTGCCCGTCATTGATATCGTTGATGGCATCCTGGGCTGCACTGTTCTCATCTTTGGATGTCACAGATTCAGCTTTTGACTTTGACTCTTCCTGAACGAGAGGATCGAACTCCATTTGCGCTTCGATAGCGAGGCTGTCTTTTAGTTTATCCGTAGATTCTTCCAAAGGTTTCGGGTTATCAGCTTCATTTGGTTTCTGATTTTGCTCGACTGTTTCATCCATCACTCGGTAAAGCAAAACGAAAATCTCAAAATATCCACAACCTTTATTGAAAGCATCTTCAGCCCATGAGATCGTCCACACATACGGACTTGGAGCCATCGACTTTTATCGCAGTTAAAATAAAGCCAGTTGCTGATGTCATGTTATTCTCGGCGTGAGTTCGCTTCGGATAGATCTGATAATATCTGGTAAAGTTCTCGCTGATATTCACGTTAATAAAATTCTTGTCATTTCTCAGCTTCATGTACGTATCGTAAAGTTCTTCCACGTAGTTTGCATGAATTATCAGTAGTCTTGATGGAGACAGGTACTTGCCAAAAACATCCAGAATTCCATCGCAGCTGTAATTGCTTGAAATAATGAGGGCGTCTATCCTGGAATTTTCAACGAATTCTTTGGATTTTTTCATGGCCTTTTGGCGGTCTGTGTAAGTTTTCAGCCTTTTAGGTTGTCCTCTTGGATTGTTTTCTTCAGTTTGCTCTTCCATGGCAGTTTCACTCTCGGTAA
>JALGPX010000087.1:10780-29424 GCA_023515795.1 Amoeboaphelidium occidentale | reverse complement strand
AAAGACTTGTTAGTGCATTGATATTTTCTCTCTTTAGGGATCGTAGCAGAATAATCAATGTTCATCCATCCAAGAACTTCTGTATCGCTGTAATCCGGAAGAATGGTAAATTTTCCATTGGAGTCGGTCTTTGCTTTCAGTCTCCTTGAGTATTTCTGACCAGGAGGCCAAATAGCGTCTTCCACATTCTGTTCCACAATGTCGACATGATCATTCTGAACATCTACAATTATCGCAATATGACCTATCAAAGTTAGATCTTGAAACGATCATGATCACCAGGGTTTACCTGTAACTTTGAAATACCCCAAAGGTTTCCAGATCAGCATACTTCCTTTGACAGGTTTTATGATATCACCGTTCTCATGTGCGTTCATTGCGAACAGCTCATTATCCTCGACTCTCTTTACTGTTCTCAAGTTGAAGATATCGTAAGCCATAGGAATTGAGTCAAATACAACTCCATGATTAATGAGTAAGTATCTCCTTCCCAGTTCGACGCATTGATAACGATAACCTGTGTACACACCTACAGATGTGAATGATCAGACTACAACACATTGATTGATCATACCCTTGTATGTCATCTGCATAGATTCCCTGGTTGGGAACTTTTTCCTATCCATATCTTCATAATTGCATGAGTAAACTTCACAACCTCCGTCTGTTACACCCAGCACAGTGTCAAAAGGTGCACTTTTGGCTCCGTGAGTGTCCTTCTTGTGCATTGTTACAAAGTAAAGAAACGCTGATAGCAGAAAGTAATCGGCCCAGAAATACAGTTTGGAGATGATTTGCTCAAACATATTTGCGGATGAGACAACACTTTAAGAGGCGACTGTTATGAAGTTAAAGTTAAAGAAAGTTATAATTAATCGGGGCTATAAATGGAACAGTTAATTACGTAATCGCGGATCTTATCGAAGGTTGTTATGAAGTATGCGCAAGCTTGCGATACTTTTTTGTTTCGTCGCTGGAATGCCTCCTAAGAAGCGAAAAGTTGACAATGGGACAGGCACGGAGCCGCAGTTCGTGTGTGCACTGAAACAAAAAGCCAACTTGGTGATTATGAATTACGTTTTTCTTAGTATGAGGAATATTCCGTGCACCTTTGAGAGGCTGAGGGCAATGCTTACGGGAAGTAGCATAGATTTGACCGTTAATGATTTGGCTCTGATGAAATTAATCAGCCCTTTGCTGATAGACTTGAGATACGGTCATGCTGAAGATACTGATGGAGATATTCTTCAAAGTTACTATGGCGCTGGTGGCGCTGATAATGGAAATAATGCTGATAGCACGCAGCAGGTCGATGACGAAGTTCTGATTATTAAGTTGAATATTGACCTTCTCATGCCACTGCAACCAAAAGGAAATTCAATTAAAAAAATGAATTCCATTATTGCTGAAATTGTTCGTGCATTTAATGCTGAATGCTCGCGATTCTACTCCTCTAGAACCTCTGACAATGGCGAATTTGATTCTAACAAAGTATCCGAAGAAGCTGAGCTACTGCTTCCAAAGAAGAAGCCAAAGCCTGACACGAAAAGTTTTCAGGCAAAGGAGAATGTATCTGTGGACAAAATAATTGAGTCGCTTGAGACGGATGCTTCATACAAAAATCAGATTGCTTCGCGAAAATTGTTCAATAAGAAAGAACCCAACTATGGCTCTTTTGATACCGAAAAAATATCCAAAGATTTAATTGATGGTTTGAAATCAGCATTTGATATATCGATTGACCGTTTGTACTCACATCAGTCGGAAGCTATTGACTTTATAATCAACGATAAGAAGTCAGTTGTTGTTTCAACTTCAACAAGTAGCGGAAAATCTTTAATATTCAACATCCCTGTGCTTAATGAAATCTTGAATAACGGCTCAGATTGCACGGCTGTATACATTTATCCTACAAAGGCTTTGGCTCAGGATCAAAAGGCGAAACTTAGATTATTCTTGGATTGTTGTGGTTTGCAGCACATCAAAGTTGATACATATGATGGCGACACATCGTTCGAAAGTCGTGGAAATATACGGTCATCGACTCACATTATTCTTACAAATCCAGACATGCTTCATGTAGCTGTATTGCCAGATCATTCAAAGTGGAAGGAGTTTTTGAAGAGGTTAAAATTTGTTATAATTGATGAATTGCATTTATATAGTGGATCATTTGGATCGCATGTTGGAATGGTTTTGCGTAGACTAAGGAGAGTATGTAGTTTTTACGGCAAAAATCAGCCTCTGTTTGTTTGTTGCTCTGCGACTATATCTAATCCATCGCAGCATGCTTCAAATATTATTGGAATACCCGAGTTCGACTTAAAAGTAGTGAGTGTTGACGGTTCTCCGTGCGGAGCGAAAGACATTGTACTTTGGGATTCTGTTAAAGGACAGGAAGGATCACTGCCAAGTTGCGTGAATTTGTTTTTGCATTTTGTCCGCAACAAAATCAGAACAATTCTGTTTTGTAAGTACCGAAAGATATGTGAAGTTGTTACAAAAGAAATACTTTCTGCTATTGCGAAGGAATCGTCGCTCTCTTGGCTAAAAGGAAAAATTAAACCTTATCGTGGCGGATATAATGCTAAAAGAAGGCGAGAGATCGAGAAATCGCTTTTCTCTGGCTCTTTAATTGGTGTGATTTCTACTAGTGCTTTAGAAGTGGGAATTGATATTGGAGATCTTGAAGCAACTTTGCATCTAGGAGTTCCATTCAGTAAAAGCTCTTTTTGGCAACAAGTTGGTAGAGCCGGTAGAAAAGCAAATCATTCCGTGGCTGTATGGATATCTGAGGAGAATCCCATGGATAATTATGTTGTAAATAATCCAGACTATCTTTACTCCAAAGCTTTTGACCATGCACTCGCAAAGCCTTTAGATCCACCAGTCATTAACCAACAGCTTCAATGTGCGGCTGTAGAAAGAATGATTCAAATACCAGACGATGAAAAGTGGTTTGGTAAGGAGATCAAGAATGTTTGTAAAGAATCACTTCAGTTCATGGGTGATGGTCATTATTACTGCCATGCTCAGTTTTTGCCAAGGCCAAGCGCAATGTTCCCAATAAGATTGATTGAAGATGACACTATTCAGGTTAAAGATTCTACTGGGAATATAATTGAGGAGGTAGAGAAGTTCAGGGCATTGTTTACATTGCATGAAGGAGCTGTGTATTACAATGAAGCAGAGTCTTACTTGGTTACTTTTGTTGATTTTGTTCGAGAAAAGGTTGCCTATGTCAGAAAAGCGAAAGTGAATTACATGACGAAAATCCGAGATTACATTGATGTTGACTGTATCGAACAGAAATCTTTCAGCAGACTTTCTTGCAATAAGGAGATAGTCGTTAGATTTGGAAGTATTAGAGTTACAAAAAATGTTTATGGTTATTACAAATTGGATCCTAAAACTAGAAAGATATTAGAGACTGTTGAAAGCAAATTAGAAACTGTTTCGCAGAATACTGTTGGTGTTTGGCTGGAAATCCCAATTAGTTGGGCAGCTGATTTCGCGTCAAAAAGTCTCGATTTAGATTCTGCAGTACATTCAGTGAACCATCTAATTCAGTCTGTGGCGCCGACAGTTTCAATGTGTTCTGTTGAAGATTTGGGAACAGAGCATAAAAGCCAGTATCAAACCAGAGAACGGCCGTTTCAGCTTGTTATTTACGATCGAACTGGCGGAGCAAGTGAAAGTGTGATTTCTTTATTTGAAGAATTTGAAGAGCTTCTAAATAATGCGCTTACTACTGTTATGAAATGCAACTGCCGGTCTGGATGTCCATCCTGTGTAATTGATCCTAAATGCTCACAATTTAACGACTTGATATGTAAATTATCTTGCAAGTCACTGCTGTTTGCGTTGCTGAAAGTTGATCCCAAGACCGCCTGAAATAGAGACATTCACTTTGGCTGGCCAATCAACCATCAAGCATTTTAGATCACGAGCGCCAGGCGCACTTACCAACGTCTTTCAAAGAATGTGGAGTGCATCCTTGTTCTTTTTTATTTCTGCAGCTCTCGGGTTGGCGCCGAAGATAATTAAGGATCAATACATTGTAGTTGTTGATCAAAGCTTCTCGAGAACGGTGTTTCAAGGTGTTGGTACAAATGAAGCATCCCATATTTGGAGCAATATCGAAGTGACCTCGTGGTTTGATTTCGGCACATTTGATGCACAATCTGATGATGACGATGATGTTAATGAGAAATCGGCTGAGGTATTATTGGGAGGTTTCGTGGCAAGAATCGAATCTCAAGATGTTCTTGAACAAATCAAGAAGATGCCCGGAGTTGTCCACGTGGAAGAAGATCAAGTAGTTTATGCTTCAGCCACTGTTGGAAGAAGTAATGATGATAATGCAAAGCTGATGAAACAGTTTAATGCAACTTGGAATTTGGCCAGAATTTCCAGTCACAAACTGCCATCAGAGAACACGTACATGTACAGCAAATCTGCAGGTAAAGGTGTTGATGTTTATGTCGTTGATACTGGAGTTGATGTTACTAATCCTGAGTTTGAAGGACGCGCATCTTGGGGCAAAACAATCCCAAAGTTCTCAGACGATTCAGATGGAAACGGTCACGGTACTCATTGTGCTGGTATTGTCGGAAGTAAAACCTTTGGTGTTGCTAAAAAGGCTAAAATCCATGCAGTAAAAGTGTTGCGAGCTGATGGCTCCGGTGCTATTTCTGATGTTATTGGCGGCATTGAATTTGTTGTTAAGGAGCATAAGCGATTGAAGTTACTTGACGACACTCAGAAAACAGTTTTGAGCATGTCTTTGGGAGGCGGAAAGAGCACTGTCATTAATAACGCTGTGAAAGCTGCATACAATGCTGGAATTCACGTCGTCGTTGCTGCTGGTAATGAGTATTCTGATGCTTGCTTATCATCACCAAGTAGTTCTCCATATGCAATCACGGTTGGAGCTACTACAGAAGACGACGAGTTAGCGGACTTCAGCAACTACGGTTCTTGCGTTGATATATTGGCTGGTGGTAAAAAAATCGAGTCTCTGTGGTTAGGTAAAACTAAAACAAGGATTCTTGATGGAACTAGCATGGCTACTCCTCAAGTGAGTGGTAAGTTTGTCACATGTCTTAGACTGATTTTTTAGGTGTTGTTGCATTGATACTTGCTGATTCTACTGAACCAATTTCTCCCAAGCAAATGAAAAAATTACTAACTGATAATTGCACTAAGAAATCTATTGAAGGTCTTCCGGCAAAGACCCATAATTGCCTTGTCTATTCTTTGATTTCAGTAAATTAATTAAAATATAACTCTTCAAGGTTTAGCATTTTCGAATTCGCTCAGCCTTTGTTCAGACGGTTTTCCACTTCTGTACATGTTCATAACTGCATCCGGATTACTTACTTTCACCTCATTCTCTTCTTTGTACGAAATCTTTTCTACGGGCTTATTTTCTTTTTTAACTTCTTTAGGTTTTGTCTTGCGAGGCCGTGGTTTAGGCTCTGGGACTTCAAACGGAGTGTTGATAATTTTGGCTAGATCGCTGTTATGTGCTTCATATTGCTTATCAAAAAACTTATCAAACTTTTCCAGCTTGCTTACAAGATCATTAAAGAATCTTTGTAACATCAAAGTCCCTTTATCTTTACCACTTCGACATAAAACTGTAAATGCAGACTGAGCAGTGATAAGATTCTTTCCACAGTCAATTGCTTGAAACACGACCTCTAAGGCAAACTTCAGAATTACGAGAACGAATACGCCAATGTTTAGCAATAGCTTTGTTATCCAAAACAAGAAGAATAAGACGATCATGTAAGTGCCGATTGCGATCGTTTGAACTACTCGATATGCAAAATATTGAATAAATCGTAGAAATTTGCCAAAATTATCCTCCTGAACCTCTCTCTTTTGAAGAGCACGACCATTCGAGGATATCTGCATACAGTGCGTTCTGACTTCGAAGACCAGCTCCTCAAGAACTTTAACAGATTTTTTCGCAACAAAAGACTCAAACCAATTAGGCTTCTTTATATGTTTCTCAGATGCCCTGCCGTGCCATGGTCGAAAGCGTGACTTGCTTGAGCTTCTGGTGCTCTTGTCTGATTTTTCGTGATACCAACAAACCATATCATTAAAAACGAAATCCAGCTCGTCTTTTGCATATTCTGAGGTCTTCCTATGTTTGCACATTTTCTCAGAATCTTCTTGTGTGTGTCCTCCCAATACACTCATCATTCGATCAAACGCCATTTCAAACTCACTTGTGTTATCATAGCCTTCTAGACCTTGAAACACAGAATCTAGGTCATTCTCTATTTGAATGCATTTGGCAGTATCAATATCGAGCGCGTGTATGCAAGCTATTGCGCAGAATATAAATAATGTCGTTAGGATCATTGGCGCAAATCGAAATAATTGTGGCTAAAAGCGTCTCAGCTCAGCCATGCGACGCAAACTCAGACAAAGAACCGCAAGCAAAATGATAATTATAAAGACGTTAAATATTACCGGTTACGTTTAGGCCTATTAGCCCTGGGCACACAGCCACTCCTTTTTGTTTGAAATATCTGATGGATTTTGCTTTAGAACAATTACAAAGCTTTGGATGGTCTGAGGGAAATGGACTCGGCAAAAATGGCCAGGGAGTATCTACGCCGATTATCCCTGTCACAGAGTACGCGATATCAGCCAAAGTTGCGTCGAAAACTGTAGAGCGAAAGGGTCTTTTATCAACCACAGAAAAGGACACAAAGCTCAAGAAGGACAGCGAACGGAATGGATTTTTCGGCGCAGATGAGAAATGGAGTAACATTTACGAGAGCGCGATGAAGGGCGTGACGGTGGAAATCGGGAGGAAGAAGGACAAGCGAAAACGGAAAGACAAGAGCATAGAGAAGCACGATAAGAGTGACAGAAAGACAAAGAAGCGTAAACCCTCGAAAGAGTAGCGCTTAAAAGGGCCCTTCCTTTTAGGAACTGATAGCAATAGATTTATCTTTTACTCTCAAACAACTTTCAAATGGAACAGGACGATGTGTATGACGATAAATTGGACCTGAGTTTGCTTTTACCGGCTGATTTCTTATCGCCGCAGAATACCGGCGAAGGCTTTCTAGGCTCCACAGGTTCTGATGACTCTCTGACTTTGATATCAAATTTGGATGTCTCGCCTGAGCGAAGGATTGAAACGTTTCAAGTTCCAGAAAGCAGCAGCAGCAAGAAATCGCATGTCACGCTGAGTACCTCGAACAGAAATGATTATCAAAGCAGAGAAGATATTTTTACGGAAGAGAGCTTCTTTATGGATGCCATGGCTGACTTGAATGTAGCGGATGTGTTAAATGATCAAGAGCCTGTGTTCTCGCTTAATTACGATCTTCGCATGGAAAAGGATAACTTTGAAGAAGACGACGCTGATAGCCAAGAAGAGTTCTATTCTGCTGAAACGACTCCGGTCTTAAAGCCTGTCGCTACACCAGCTGGACAATTGCAACAGGAATCCATGACGATTGTTGATCGGTTTTGTTTGGACTCACCAAATACTTCGCCAACCAGACTGTCGCCATTGAAGCTCATCACAATTACACCAAATGCTAAACCGGTGGATGACTCTGATTTATTTATGGAAAACCCTGTTTCAACTCCGCGTGCTTCAATTACTGATCCAGATCAAAGAACAAGCACCGTGACAAGTCCTATGGCTAATCATACGAGCATAACATCAATGATATCATCACCATATAGTGAACAAAACAATGTAATGAATAGTCCCTTAGCTGATCTTGGAACACCTAGAAGACAGGAATTGCATGAGGAAAGCAAAACACCAACGGCGAAACCAGTTAAAGTTGAAACTGAAAAGAAGCCATCATTATTCAGGAGTATGAGCAGACTACGCTCTCCATCTAAAGTTAAATCTGTGTTCAGGCCTGTTGTAACGGTTTGTTTGAATGCTTCAATGATCAACTTATGTTTAGCATAATGCTTCGACAACCTTTGAGTCTACTGTCACTGTGGATGATATCACTGTAAAACAAGAAGAATTACCTCCAAAAGCTCCGGAAGTTAGTTTACTGAAGAGATCAAATACTGTAAAATCAAGGATCCCTGTGATGGCATCCAAATTGCCACGACAAGCTCCGCCTGCAACCGAGGATAGTGCACAACATACAGAAAAGAAAGCAGGTCATAGTCTTCTAAAGCGAAGCGCAACTATTTCTGGTAAATTTGCTTTCGCAAGAGCGTTTGGGAAGAATAAAGGGCCTTAAATGTTCTAATGCTGAATATCGCAGCCTCAAAAATTCTACAATATTCTTAACCTCAGCTTCGTGGCTTACCGAGTAGAACCCTTGAAACAACCTCTGAACTTTCTTTTGAACGGATAACAAATGAAGATCGTTATCACACGCGAAATCCCGCCGGAGGCACAGGCAAAAGTGGAAGAATTGAAACTAAAGAACGATATCGTTCAGTGGCATTCCGACTCTCCAATGCCTAGGGACAAGTTACTTGCTGAGATTGAAAACGCTGATGGCTTATTGTGTCTAATCACGGACAAGATAGATGAGAACCTTCTGAGTAGAGCAAGTAATGCAAGACTGCTTATAATTGGCTTAATTCGTAGAAAATTTAAAAGTTGTTTCCACGCTGAGTGTTGGATATGATCACATTGATTTGGATGCTTGTCGCAAGCGTGGTATCATCGTTGGAAACACACCAGGAGTTTTAACCGATGCCGTGGCAGATATTTCAATCGGGCTTCTTTTGGGCATATCAAGAAGATTTATTGAAGGTTTGAATAATGTTAGAGCTGGAACTTGGGGCAATTTTACTACTACGTGGCTTTGTGGTTCACAATTCACTGGGAAAACCATCGGAATATTCGGAATGGGAAGAATTGGTGAAGCTATTGCAAAGCGTATGGTTCCATTTGGTATCTCAAGAATTCTCTACACCTGTAAGAGCGAACATCCAAAGAATCATGTTGAAGATTCTCTAAAATCAATTGGCCAACATTTCAATTTGAAGTCGGTGCAAAAAGCGTCTTTTTCGGAACTCTTAAAGGAAAGTGATGTGATTTTTATTGCGTGCTCTTTGAGTGATGGGACACGCTACGCTTTTGATTATGCTGCATTCAAACAAATGAAACGATCATCGCTTATCGTCAATACTTCCAGAGGCGGTCTGATCAAAACGGATGATCTAACAAGAGCTTTGAAGGAAGGCTTGTTATCAGGTGCTGCTTTAGATGTAACTGATCCAGAACCATTACCAAAAGATCATGAATTGGTAGCATTGATGGATGAAGGAAAGGTTTTCATATTACCGCATTTGGGAAGCGCCACAATGGAAACAAGAAACAAAATGGGAATGATGTCAATTGAAAATCTAATGAATGGACTGAATGGAAAGGAATTGGCAAGCCGCGTGAGTTGAAACCTGATCATCACGCTTTTCTGGAGTTTGACTGCAACAAGAAAATAAATATGCCATCCGCTCAAAATCCAATAGATCACGCACTTTCAGGGGCAATAGCCGGCTGTACTTCCACTCTAATTCTTCATCCGCTGGACCTCATCAAGACTCGAATGCAAGGTTGAGATTGAAGTCGAGCGAAATGTGTCTAATTAAATCGTAGTTAAATCACAAACGCCCCTCAGAGGCTCATTCATAGGAACATCAAGGGAAATATTTTCTGTTGGAAAAGGAGTATCAGCCCCTTTCAAAGCGTTTCGAAATGTTTACATGGGATTATCAGCGAATATGCTGGGCTCAATGTCGTCATGGGGAATCTATTTTTTATTGTAAGACACTATGTCCTTAAAGGAAATGTTTCTAATTTATATGCAGATACACTCGAATTAAGCAAAGTATGGTCTCAGATGGTTCAGATAGGTCGAAGCTAACAATGTCTCAACATTTGATAGCAAGCGCAGAAGCTGGACTCTTGACTGTGTTAATGACGAATCCCATTTGGGTGCTCAAAACCAGACTTTGTACTCAGGATATTCAGCACAGAAGTTATAAATCGATTTTTGATGCAGCATACAAGATTGCTAAGAACGAAGGCATAACAGCATTCTATCGCGGAATGATACCTGCAATGTTTGGTGTTTCGCATGGGGCAATACAGTTTGCAGTGTATGAGCAGCTGAAGATTGTGCGGTATAATCAAAGGTTAGCGGCTGGTTTCAGTCAAGATAAAGCTTGGGCATTAGGTTCACTTGAATACGTCGGCATGGCTGCATTATCGAAAAGCATTGCTACTTTAATTACATATCCATATCAAGTCTTAAAATCTAGAATGCAGACATCGACTTCAACTGGTCTAGAAAAGCTGCGAGTCACACGTTTGATATCTTCAATGTGGAATAACGAAGGATTCCTTGGATTTTATCGTGGATTGTTTCCAAACTTAATCCGCGTTTTGCCTGGCACTTGCATAACATTTGGTGTTTATGAAGCCGTTTCAACCTATTTGCAGTTTAGACGACATGTTTACGGTAACGAATTATTGACTCTAAAAAATCAACAAGATGATAGTAGGGAAGGAAACGAAATAGATTAAATGAGATTTTGCGGCATTAACGATTTTCCCCCTCAAGCACTTTTATTATTGAACTACCTTACAATAGTTCTGCAATGTTAACTGGCATTTCTTCAATTTGTGTATGGTAGAACTGTTCAATTTCCTTCATCTTTGGTGCATCTTCGTTGGAAACAAAGTTGATAGCAACACCCTTACGACCGAAACGACCACTACGACCGATACGGTGAATGTAATTTTCCTTGCTTGGTGGAAGATCGTAGTTAACGACCAATGAAACTTGCTGAACGTCAATACCACGAGCCAACAAGTCAGTGCTGATAAGAATACGACTAGAACCAGAACGGAATTCCTTCATAATCAAATCACGGTCATCCTGGCTCATGTCACCGTGCATGCAAGAAACAGTGAAGTCCTTTGCGTTCAATTGCTCGCTCAACCAGTCAACCTTCTTCTTTGAAGAGCAGAAGATGACACATTGAGTAACTTGCAAGGTTTCGTACAAATCGCACAATGTCTCGAACTTGAACTCTTCCTTCTCAACGGCAACGTAGAACTGTCTGATACCTACACAAAATTATCAGTAACTCACTACAAAAAAATCGAACCTTCAAGAGTTAATTCATCACGCTTGACCAAAATGTGAACAGGGTTCTTCATGAAGCTCTTGGTGACTTCCAAAACGTCTTCAGGCAAAGTAGCAGATAGCAAGACAACCTGTACAGTTGGTGGGACATGTTGGAAGATTTCATAGATTTGTGCCTTGAAACCACGGGACAACATTTCATCAGCTTCGTCCAAAACAAACATCTTGAGCTTGTCAACTTTGAATGCACCTCTGTTAATCATGTCGAAAACACGACCAGGAGTACCGACAACGATCTGAACACCACTTTCCAACTTGCGCATATCTTCACGAGTATCTTTACCACCAATACAAGCATGGCAGTCAGCATCCATGAAGTCACCCAAAGCAAGAACAACTCTCTGAATCTGGACAGCCAATTCACGGGTTGGAGCCAAAATCAAAGCCTGAGTCTCTCTCTTGGAAGTATCGATTTGCTGCAACAAAGAAATAGCAAAAGTAGCAGTCTTTCCTGTTCCGGACTGTGCCTGTGCAATAACTTCACGGCCATTAACAATAGGCAAGATCGCACGCTGTTGAATTGTCGATGGCTTCTCAAAACCGTAAGCGTAAATACCACGCAATAATTGCTCCTTCAATCCCAAGTCATCGAAAGAATCGACCACTTCTTCACCAGTTGTCTATCAGTTCAGCTTTTGATGATCCAACTATGAAATTTACCTCAGCTGCAGCAGCTGCATCTCCGTTCTGTGCCGGGTTCTCGGCAGATAATTTTTCATCGTTTTTGCTCATTTTTGCAAAGTCGAAAACGTTGAAAAAATTTTCTGCTTTTTGGCGCTTGATCGGGGAACCAATCAGAAGCGACGCAGGAAGGAACGCTAAACAGTCGGCATTCAAGCCGAATGTAGTACAGACCCCTTAACCGCAAATTAAATCATTGATCTTTCAAGTAACTATAGCGATCTAGAGAAGATCTCTAATTGATCGTATGGTCTGATGCTACTGCTTTAAGTGGAAGCTAGGTCATCTTTGGCATAGTTTCAGTAATTGCGCATTGGCATCTTTCTAACAGTGCTGTAATCATCATGTATTTAATATGCGATAATTTTGATCTTACAGAATGAGGCCTATCCCTTTCCTTTTATTTTTCGAATGTCTGTCCAAAGGATCCAGCCGACTCAAACGGTTTACATTAGAAACTTAAATGACAAGATAAGAAAATCAGGTAAGCTAGACTTCAAGTAAACTTTGATAATTCTCAGAGCTTAAACATCTTCTTTATTGCCTGTTTTCTCCGCATGGACGGATAATTGATATCGTAGCACTGAAGACGCAAAAGATGCGTGGCCAAGCTTTCGTAGTATACCAAGAAGTATCGGAAGCAGCCGCAGCTATTCGTGCTCTCCAGGGATTTAAGCTACACGATAAGCCAATGGTAATTATAATTATTTAATGGAAGTTCATAATCATTAATGTTTGTAAGATTAGAAGCTGGAGTATTCAAAGACAAAGAGTTACAAGGCAAAGATGTTGGACGGCGAGAGTCTTTTCGATTTACCGCCCCGCGCACTGTTGAAGCAACAACAGCAACAGCAGCAGCAGAGCGCGAATAAGCGAAGTATCGAGGAAACAGAGGAAGAGCCTGACCACGAAGCAAAGAGGCCCAGGCAAAAAGAGGCAGAGGAAGAAGAAGAGGATTCTGATATGGACATGTCAGATTAATTGCAATAAACAGTTTTTTCGTTAAAACAATTCCTTCTTGTGTTTTCGTGATGAGTGTCGTTGGTGTAATTCTGGTTGTTGCGTCGACCGTAGCGTTCTTCACTTTTGGCTGGCTGTTCTTTGCTAACAAACTGTTTCAGGATTACGAAATAAGAAACAAAACTGTTCAGTTGATCTTCAGTGTGACCTTTGCCCTAAGCTGTTGCCTGTTTGAATTGATCATATTCGAAATTGTGGATTTGGTTGATAAAGAGTAATCTGTAGCTGTTAGCCCCTTCTGATAATTCTTTATAGTTTCCGGTGGCTCGTTTGGAAGTGGGTTCTGGTTCTGATACTATTCGATTTGGTTGTGGTGCTGCCATTCTTTCAGTTTTATGTTCTTTTGAAGGATCTATTCAATGGGCACGCAAAGTATCAGGCATCGTTTCATATTTATTTCGCTACTTTTATTATGTGGTGCTTTTACAGTTATGTGTTCTGGCGATTAGGCGACTTCTTCCCTTTGCAATCTGCTTCCGGAAGCATGTTTTCTATTGAAGCGTACATCAGCAGGGTTGGCATTCTGGGCGTTACAATTATTTCTATTTTATCAGGATTCGGTGCTGTTAGTAGCCCTTATACGTCATTGTTTTTATTTATGCGACCTGTAACGCTTGTTGATATTCATCAAGCTGAGAAGAAGATCACTCAGACTATTGAAATGATCTTTACAAAGAAGAAACGAATAGCTGAAGCTGAGCGGAAACGTAAGCTTGAATGTGCTAATGAAGGCCATGGAATCACTTCTTACTTTCAATCTATCTACCAAACAATTGCCTCAAAGGCAGGTCAATCGTATTCAGGTGAGATATCACTCTTACAACAGGAAGTTCAGACATTGGAAACTCTTAATCGACAATTAATCTCGGAATTAGATGATCTGTTTGTTGAATTAGACAAAGTTAAACGATCAAAAACTTGGCAAGGTCAGTATTACAATATTCTAGGCTACATATTGTCTGTTTATTGTGTCTACAAGTTAATCATATCAACTATTAATATTGTTTTCAATCGCATAGGGAAGAATGATCCTGTAACAAATGGAATCGACATTCTAGTTCATTATTGGAAGCTAAACATAGATGTCCAGGTTTGGTCACAGTATATTTCTTTCCTATTGGTTGGTATCCTTATAACTTCAACCATGCGATCATTGATGGTGCATCTTATGAAGTTCTTTCGTGCTTTTGCGCGTTTCATATCTCCAAACAATATTGTTTTGTTCTTGGCATACTTGATGGGTGTGTATTTTGTTTCATCTGTGCTATTACTTCATTCATCTCTACCATCTCATTACAGGACTATAATAACAAAAGTACTAAAGGGAGTAGAGTTCACATTCTACACGCGATGGTTTGATGTTCTCTTTGTTATATCAGCATTGATAAGTTTGGTGTCTTTATACTTGACTGAAGTCAGAGGTGGAGAAAACTTTAACGATATACGACAATTGGGGTTTACAGAAGATTCAGTTTCAAATCAAAAGGCAAAGTATGATAGCCCGTGGAAAACTGGGTACAACTCGCCCAGAATGGCTTCATCAAGCTCAGAAGTGATAAGAGGTATTCAATATCAAGAAAGCCCTGTGCGCTCCATGAAACGCTTCCAATAGATGAGATTATTGAAGTCATTCTGAATATCAGGGGTTCCAAAACGTGAACTCCCCGCCTTGCCGATCAAAATCAAAATTTTTTTGTGCTTTCCGCGATGCATTCTACAAGACTTCTGAGATGCTTTTTTATACTATCCTGCAGTGCCTTGCTTAGCTTGACGACAGATTTTGATGACACAAGAACAGGGAACGGACCGAACTTCGCTTTACAGCTTCTTTCGCAGCAATGCGGAGAAGAAAACGCAGAGAATATCGTCTATCATGTCGAAAAAGCGCGACATGCTGGTCATATGTCGGTTCCGGACTTGAAGTTTATATCAGGAACTTTGGAGAACTCGTGCATACATTCAATGATCGATCTTTGCAAGACGTCTACAATGAAGTTCAACGAGAAGATGGTTCTGGCGTTTGACTTTGCGAATTCACAAGAGCTTCATTTGGTAGATTTCATTGAGAGGTATTTCAAGCATGAATTCGCTTGCTCTATTTTTATCAAGATCTCCCCGGCAAACATAATGATGATACGCAGGCCTGATGTAGCCGAAGATTTGAGAATGGTTTTCCATTCTAAATTGGCTGGCATCATTCTACATAAGAACGCACGGAGTTCTTCGTCAGATGAAATCTCTGCAAACCTATACGGCTTTGATGTGGCCACAAACTTGAATAGCATCAAATTTGATGGTGTTACTCCTGATCGCCATAATTCTCTACAATTTCTATATGGCAGAAAAATGAAGTACTTTGGATTGCACAACTTGGTCTCAAAAAGCTCAGATACAGAAGCGCTCAAGGCTGTGCTGAATAACCGGCATCGACCTCTAATGGTTGATAATCTCGAATTTATTAATGTCGAGTTTGTCGATGAAATGCTAAACTATCTTCCGGAAAAAGTTATGACTCTGGTTATAAAGAAAGAGTCTACAAATTTCGAGCCTCCTTTAAAACTTTACAGGGATGATGTATTTGAAGACGAAGAACGCGACAAAAAGAGAGTGCATCTTTACCGGATGAATGAGAAAGATTTTCGTAACAAAGAAGAAAACTTTCCAGACATTTTAGACCCAAAAGAGGTCTACGAAAGAAGAGGAGGAGTATTTTGGCCGTTTTCATTCATTCCATTTATGCCTTTTTCGAGAGTGAAGAAAGAGATTTTTCCGGAAACAGAGCTACCGCACTGGGTTGATGCGAAGAAGCTTGACTTCAAAATCTTGAATCCCAGAAACCCTAATCGGCTGCATGTTGTTATCAATTGTCCCGATAAGACTTACACAATATCTCAGAACGCTCCTATACTCAGGGAATTGATTTTGGACTTCAGAAGTAGGGATAAGTCCCACGACAAGTGCGATATTGATGTCAAGAATCTTCCAAGAGACTTGGTTTCCCTTAAACTTGCTGGTTTCTCTCTTGGTGATGCTAAAATCAACTTCAAGCTACAAAGGTTCTACTGTATCGCATGCACGATCCCTCTCAACAAACTAAACTTGGCCTTGAATAATGCAGGAGCCCTTCGGTATGTTATCTTTGATGAATCGATTTTCAGCGACATTGATGATATCGATAAAGAAGACGGCGGTGTAAAGACCGTTTTCAGGCTCTCACTTTCGAATACAAAGAAAACAGCACACGCAAATTTCAACACCATTAAGAAGGTCCTCGGGCGATTCCACAATCTGCATTATATTGACTTCATTGGGATAGAAAATGGATTCGACATAACTGACGTGTATGGCCTACTAAAAGAATTCTCCAAAAATAAGCCAGAAAACTTCTATCCTATCTTGAACATGCAACAATCGGCATTTGAGAAATTGAGACCATCGCAAGCTGAGGAACTACAGAGACGTTATCGCGTTAGAACAGACGATCCAAATGGTTTCGAAAAGGCTATATTACTTTCAGCTCCTGGAAGAGATTCTTCAACGTCCAGTGTATCAGCATCTAGTAGCCACGATAATCTACATGGCATGCAAAGAGAACGGAGGGAGTTTGAGCCGAATTTATCGTCGTCTGGAGTACAAGAACATATTGAAGAACAAGAAAGGAGGGATCTTAGGGATTGAGCTCTGTCAAAGCAAGTATTATAGAAATTTTATATTACTCTGCATTTTTCCGTTAAAGGTTCAGATTTAAGCTTCTGTTTGCCCAAAGACGACTCATTCAGCAATAAGGTCATCCATTCTTTAGTGCACAAGCCTGTTGCTTCATCAAACGTCACCCATATACGTTGCCTTTCTTTCTCTTCCGGCCAGGATTCCTCAATGCTTAAAAGATCTAATTCATACAGGAAGAAAATGGATGGCTTCCTGCCCTCATCATCCTCGACCTCGCTTATCAAAGATTTTACACGAGTTTTAACGCCAGCCTCTTCCCAAGTCTCTAAGTATTAAAACGTAAATTGCTTTAACGTGCCTCTGACTACTGTCTGTTCTAGCGTTTCATTCTTTTCCCAGCCTCCTTTTGGAAAGACCCATTTGTCTTCGTGTCGCCTGCTTGATATCATCAGAACAAGAGGCTCATTAGCTTCAAATCCCCGGTCACATGTCTCAAGGGCTTCTTTAAAGTAAGGCGATGATGGTTCCATAACAACTAGGCCAACGCCAACCTTTCTACGCTTAATTGGTTCAGCCATTAAACGTTTTGAAAAATCTATTGCAGAACATCTTGCTCTTTGTCGACAATGCGCGTAATTAAAGACTGTAACTTCGAGGCGAATGCTTCACCTTCCCGTATTTTATCATCCAGCTCTTCGACTGTTTTTGCATTCTCTGTGTTCCATTTAGCTAAGCTTTCGTTCCATGTGTCCGCGTTGCCGTACTGATCATGCGCTGGCAGTTCGTCTATTAGCTTGGAAACGTTCTTATAGAGACCAAGTATATCAGCTACGTGCATGTCTACTTTATCTGTTGATGGTGAAGCTATGGAATTATGTCTTGATAGCGTGAGCTTGATCTTAAGTTGTCGCGAGAACGGCTCTGGCTTAGCTTCCCTGCTGAGTGTTACTAAAGATTTACAGAATTGCTCCGAAAGCTGTAGGAGTTAGAGCTCTCTTTGTAAGTTGAATGATTTACTTTGTTTAATTCTTGTTGAATCTCAGAGACCTTGTCCATGATTTACTAGAAAGCTCGGGCCGCAAGCGGCCCTCGAATGGTTATGGTAAATCATATTCATAAGCACAATATGCCGCCGTCACAATGTACTGGAAGTACAAATTATCTCCGTTGGTGTTGATACCAAGTTAAAAGAGTTCCACTCCGCCTTCAAACTATTTATTGGTCGTCACGAATGATTATTCCACTTTGCAATTATGAAAACGCGTATGCTTCATCAAGTTGTATGAAATGCAGTTAATTCCATTTCGTCCTGGTGTCCAACGAAATTCTTGGTTGAAACAACATGATCGCGAAAAGCAAGTGGTTGCAGGTCTTGTATTAATTGCAAGGTGTGGTTGCACAGAGACGTAAATGCTTCCCTGAACATCAGAAAACTTTACTTGTATCAAAATCAACACAATGGAGCAAGACCACAGGCATTTAGCAGATCTATCCGAAAGAATGACCCCGAGGAAACTGCGCAGAAGAATTCGGACTNCCTTCAAACTATTTATTGGTCCTTACTAATGATTATTCCACTTTGCAATTATGAAAACGCGTATGCTTCATCAAGTTGTATGAAATGCAGTTAATTTCATTTCGTCCTGGTGTCCAACGAAATTCTTGGTTGAAACAACATGATCGCGAAAAGCAAGTGGTTGCAGGTCTTGTATTAATCGCAAGGTGTGGTGGCACAGAGACGTAAACGCTTCCTTGAACATCAGAAAACTTTACTTGCATCAAAATCAACACAATGGAGCAAGACCACAGGCATTTGGCAGATCTATCCGAAAGAATGACCCAGAGGAAACTGCGCAGAAGAATTCGGACTTCATGGGAGGTTTCGCTCCGGTAGTTGGGTCTTGCGATTAGCCATTTTATGGCAGTCAAGCATCAATCTATTCAACAAAACGATCGGTTTGGAAAAAGAGCTGATTTTTTTATAATATTAGATGAAAGACATTTTGTAACACCTCGCTATTACGACATTTGTTCTATTCCTTGACTATTTAGTATAATCCATCTTCTCATAAATATGACTCCAAGAAATCTTGGTGGCAA
>JALGPX010000087.1:0-10760 GCA_023515795.1 Amoeboaphelidium occidentale | reverse complement strand
TTTTTTTATAATATTAGATGAAAGACATTTTGTAACACCTCGCTATTACGACATTTGTTCTATTCCTTGACTATTTAATATAATCCATCTTCTCATAAATATGACTCCAAGAAATCTTGGTGGCAATGTTCTAGGATCATTATCTTGACCTCTTCATTCCAAACCTCGGCTGAAAGTGCAAACCCCTTATCACTGCATCGTTATCCTCTCTTTGCATGCATAATGTATAAGGACATTAGACCATAGACAAAACGAGTTCGAGCCGATTCTCTTTTTGCAGATGTAGCAAGTAGTATACTCATCAATTTTGATAACTCTTTTCTCGTCTATAACACATTGTTCTCTTAAATCCTGGAATGTGCTTTTCAGTATTCCTTTTGATACTAGAACTTTCTTCTTTTCCAGTGATTTGGAAAGTAAGAAATTATGAAACACCTGTTTACATCTAGAGACTAAAATATCGCTTGGAACATATTCGATCGCCTAAAGACATAAACATCAATTACTTGAATGTTACCTTTTCGAAATTAAGTAGGTGACCTTTAGATGCCAAGAATGATAGGCATTCATCGTAGTATTGATGTTGAACCAGTATCTGTACGAGCATTGCTCCAACTTCCTTGTATTCATCATGCAAGCATTCCAAGTATTCAAAAGCAAGTTGTACCTCTTTAAGATCAGAAACGTACAAAAAAAGCGCCTTTTCATGTTGTTTCAAGCGCATTAGTACAATCGCTCTTTCTTCTAACAGCGGCTTATTCGATCGCATTATCATTGAATGCACATTCTCTGCTTTGTAGTAAGAACTCGTTTGTAAGAAATGGATGAAAGACATTCGATTTTCTCTGAGAGTACCTGTGCATTTAGATAAAGCTCCTATTTCCTCGCCATTAAAGTTTGTTATCCGATAAAGATGTTTAGATGCCAGAAGATTGTGATACTCTGGTGCATTTGTTTGCTGCACTAAATAATCCAAGTAAGCGACGCAAGCATCAACATTCTGATGAGATTCAAAGTACTTGACTATTAAAGATTGATCCCATGAAGACGACAAATCAACAACGTACTCGTCGCTATGAACAAAAACACTTACTTCCTCTTTCCACGGAAGCCACGAACAATATTTTAGCACTAAAGTAATATCTTCCATTTGTTTCATGTAAGCTACAGTCTCGGTGATATAGCCTAGTTCTTTCAGCAATAATAAAGCCGATTCGTGCATGTCTCTTGTTGCATAGAGATCCAACAAGTACTTGACTTTGTCTTCTGTATGTAGAAGCTCCTCTGCAACTGGAATAGAAATCATATTGTCTTTAAGTCTCACCAATGAGCCTACAAGACCAACGTTTGTCTTCAAGTAACATCGTAAAAGCATTGTGTCGATAACTTCACTGTTACTCGTCCTTCTTTTCTCAGTTAGTTGACCGATGAGGGCTTGAAGATTCTCTTTCGTAAGCACAATTTCTTTTGATATCGATGCGATAAATCTTCTAATTTCCGATAAATCATCGTAGCTTATTCCTGTTGTTTCTTCTTTACTTTTGATTACTTGACTGCTATCAGAAGGTGTGAAGAATGCCTCAGGTGGTTCTAAATCTCCGATTTTAGAAAAAGACTGTTTTCGAAATCTTTTTAAAATTGAAACTAAACCTGACTCTGGCTGTGATGATTTTCGGTTTAAAGTAGGAAACAAAAGATCAACAATAAGCGATACAGGAAGAAGAGCAAACAATAGCTTCAAGCCCTGTTCATAATCATTCTTTACCAAACACAGATGAATTCCTTTCTTAATTTTAACAATAAATCCGATGGTCCCAGTGTTTCCCAGTGGTAGGGCTTCATCAAACAGCGACTGCGAAATAAGTTCTGCAACTTGATCTGCCACTGCTTTCAAAGTCAAACAAAATAATTCTGAGCCGCAACAATAGTAAAGCTGTCCAACATACGCGCAAGAACAAGATATTGCTGAAGTCTGTATTGTTTGAATTAGAGAATTAGTTACAATACTTCTGATTTCAATGGTGGTTTGCTTTCCCGTTAAAGCAGAGATACCCAAGATATACGGATAACAGATATATATGGAACGTAAATCATTAATTCCAAAAGTAATTCCGTAATCTCTCGTTGGCTTCCCTTCTTTGCCTAAGAATATACAATTGCCTCCGCCTGAATGAACAACAATCTCATCGTTACCCTCTGACAGCCGTTCAACCAACATATGAGACGAGCAATTAAACAGAGCATTGACTCTTGAGTCTGAATATACGACCATGTATGAACCTCCATCAGTACCAACCAGCACAGAGTCGAAGCTGATAAAGTCGAACGAGCTCACCTTGTCTTTAACCTCAGCCCACTCCTCAACACAATCGAATACGGAATCCACCCATTTAAATATTCTTATCTTTTTCTTTACGGCAACCCCGAGAACAGTTATCATACTTGCCATTGAGTCCTCTGATGTAGACAAGTATCGATGCAACTTTATCAGTGCTGCATTCCGAGTATCACTTAAAACAGACTCAAACTTAAGAGATGCCCCATAAGAAAACACATAAACAGCCTCAGCAAGAACGAACACAAGGTCAAGTTCCTTGGCGTAAATAATTGATCTGATCTCCTTCTTCGTTGCTCCCTTTTCCACCTGCTCGTCTCCGCTTCCACTCAGTACCACAGTTCCATTATCAGTTCCAATGAACAGAGTCGAAGGAGTTTTGTGTAATGCGGAAGGTCGAAGTGTTTGAGCCGGAAGTGTCAGCAACAAGGCTTTTTCGAACACCGCCATTCACTTTAGAGATGACATCGACCTTGGGATTTCAACCCGTTCCGTGGTATGAAGACATAAGAGTCAGCGTTTGGTTTATTGTCGGAATGGTGGCATTCTCTATACTTGTGGGATATTATCTAGCTGGCGTACTTGATCGTATGGGACTGTCTAGAGGTCGTAAAAAGAACAGCTACGAAATGGTTCAGCACGCCTCGTCTCAGGAAGTAGAAGATGACAGCGATAAAGAATACGAAAACACTTCTTCTGTTAGTTTACCGTATGGCGATATGAAGATGGTTCTTGTAATCAGAACTGATTTAGACATGACTAAAGGCAAAGTCGCTGCACAATGTTGCCACGCTTGCCTTGCTGCATACAGACATAGTCAAAAGGATAAATTGAGAATATGGGGAAGTGCAGGTGAGTTATGTGTTACAGTATTTGTTGCTGAATCTTAAGGTCAAGCAAAGATTACTTTAAAATGCAACTCGGAAGAGGAACTATTGAGTTTGCATAGAGACGCGACAAAGAATGGCTTGGTAGCGCGGTATATTCAAGACGCCGGAAGAACTCAAATTGACCCTGGAACAATCACTGTGCTCGCAATAGGTCCTGACTATGTTGAGATGATAAATAGCGTAACAGGACATTTAAAGTTGTATTGACCTCTGATGTAAGCTTTAAACTGCGGCATCTATTATACAAAGCATTACGAAAATAAAGACTTTATAATAGCATGAGCTTATTTGCTTTGTTTACAAAGATCTTCGATTCTACAGAACTTAACGCAGGAGTATACAAATAGAAGAGATAAAGGCATCTTCCGGGACTTTAATTAGAAGCTATGTAGCCCTTTGAGATACTCAAAGTTTGTTGAAACTTTTGCATGGATTCCAAATGCGCGATTTTCCAACCGATCGATGGCAGATTTCAGATTTTGTCCAGAATGACTGCGACTGTTAAGAATAAGGCTTGCTTGATTTGCATTGACGGCTGGGGTGTATCGCCCCATGATGACACTGAAGGTGATGCTATCCGTAATGCTAAAACTCCTGTTATGGACAAACTAAGTTCTGAGTATCCTCACTTGACAATCGGTGCGCATGGTTTGGCTGTTGGTTTACCAGAAGGCCTGATGGGAAATTCCGAAGTTGGGCATTTAAACGTGGGCGCAGGCCGTGTGGTTTATCAGGATATTGTTCGCATTGAGTTGGCTGTTAAGAAGAATACTTTGGCTAAAAACCCAAAACTTCTTGAGGCATTTAAGGGATCAGATCGTGTGCACTTTCTGGGTTTGGTTTCAGATGGCGGTGTACATTCGCATATAAGGCATTTAATGGCTTTGGTTGAAGCTGCGAAAGCTTACGGAGTTCCACAGTGTTTTATTCACTTCTTTGCTGACGGGCGAGATACTTCCCCAAGGAGCGCAACGACTTATCTGAGGCAATTGTTGGAATTTCTACAGAAAATTAATTATGGAACTCTGGTTGACATAACAGGAAGATATTATGCGATGGACAGAGACAAGAGATGGGAACGTGTTCAGTTGGCATATGAAGGTTTAGTCGCCGGGGTTGGAGAGAAGGTCGATTTATCTGGTCTTGAAGGTGATAAGAAGATTGACGCAATTATTTCCGGTGTTGAGAAAAGATACTCGCAAAATGAAACTGACGAGTTCTTGAAGCCTTTGATACTTGAACAGAAAGAAGGCCAAATTAGGGACGGAGACACATTGCTGTTTTTCAACTTTAGATCGGATAGAATGAGGCAGATTACTCAAGTTTTTGGTAAAATTGGGGGTTCTTTTCCATTTGAAGTCAAGCCTGAGTTTGAAAGAAAGAACTTAAGGATTACATCAATGACTCAGTACAAGGCTGATTATCCTTTCCCTGTTCTCTTTGAACAGCAGAAAATGACAAATGTTATGGGAGAATGGTTGGCTCACTTGAATGTTCCACAAATGCATATTGCAGAAACTGAAAAATACGCTCATGTTACCTTCTTCTTCAACGGAGGTACTGAAACTCAATATCATTTGGAGGAGAGACAATTGATTCCTTCACCAAAGGTTGCGACCTATGACTTAAAACCAGAAATGAGTGCAATTGAAGTTGCAGAAGCTGTCGCTGCAGCAGTTAAAAAAGGTAAGCTTTCTAATTGGCTTGATTTCTAATTTAAAGACAAATACCCTTTTGTCATGATGAACTTTGCACCGCCAGATATGGTTGGACATACAGGCGTTTACGATGCAGCTATTAAAGCTGTTGAAGCGACTGATGAAGGTATTGGCATTATTTACGAGGCGTGCAAGGAAAAAGGATATGTTTTGTTTATCACTGCAGATCATGGCAATGCAGAGAAGATGTTATCTGATGACAAGAAGACGCCTCACACTGCGCACACTACAGCCAGGGTCCCATTCATTATGACTTCGAAAGATTTCAAGTTCCAAGATGTGAAACCTGTTGGAACTGGCGAAGGTGAAGGCATTAAAGAAACTGGTGGCGCCCTATGTGATGTTGCCCCAACAATTTTGCAAGTTATGGGCTTACCCGTTCCGGAGGAAATGACTGGCGAAAGTCTTCTCGCTTAAGATAATAATTAAAAATTATATTATAAAAACCACGCGACATTCAATATTACAACTTCAGACCATTCTCCGCACTGTCCAAAAGCGTTGATATATCCTTATCTAGCTCGACCTTCTGCTTTATCTGCTTCTTGACTTCATTTATAAGATAATCGCTCGCGCTTGGCTCTGCAGTTTCATTTCGCTTCACTTTATGTAATCGGCTCAAGCGGAAATCATCCAATTCTTTATTAGATTCATTCCTAAGTGCGTCCTCCACATGCTTTGTGTAGGGCTTCTTCTTGTGCGCGTGTTTCTTTTGGGATTTGCTGGAGTTGGTCTTTGCGATTTTGCCCATTAGATTTTCCTGACAAAAAAGCTTTGATGACAGAAACCAAGAATCCAATAATCGCTCAAAACGAAAAGGAAACGGCTGATAATTTAATTCCGGAACTATGCAAGCAATTCTACGATTTGGGTTGGGTTACCGGAACTGGTGGAGGCATGTCTATTCGCGAAGGGTAATCACAAATGCGTTGTAGAAATTAAAGCCTGAAGGGACAAAGTCTACATAGCTCCATCAGGCGTACAGAAGGAAAGAATGAAACCACAAGATCTTTTCGTTCTTGACTTTAATACACAAGAAGTATTGAAAAGACCAGAGAAATCTGCCTTTAAGATGAGCCAGTGCACTCCATTATTCTGGAATTGCTACACGATACGCCCTTCGACTCGCGCCTGCATTCACACACATTCGATCCATGCTTTGCTTGTTACTCTGCTGAGGGAAGATTACGATTACGTAGAAATGACACATTTGGAAATGATCAAAGGTATTAGAAGGGGAGAAACCTCTGATAGTTTCCGGTACTTTGATCGCATCATAATTCCGATTATAGAGAATACGGCTGAGGAAGAGAACTTGAAAGACCGTATGGCAGAGGCTATGAAGAAGTATCCGGAATCCAATGCTGTCCTTGTTCGAAGGCACGGTGTCTATGTCTGGGGAAACACTTGGGAAAAGGCGAAATCTATGGCCGAATGTTACGACTATCTCTTTGAATGTTACGTAAAGATGCACCAACTGGGCTTTGATGCGTCCGTTAAGCCTGAACAATGTGGCGATGATCATATCTGTTGAGTTACGGAAAATAGAGAAACATCTGATAAAAAAGCAGTTTTCTTTGTTCAACTACAAGTGAGACGGATGAGTCAAATAGAAACCGTTCCAGAAGATGTGAATGAGGAACTTCGAATAACCAAAGATTTGTACAACAGAGCTTTACGCAGAATAGAAGAGGTGGAAGTGTCTTTATCACATAATGAGGAATCAGAGTTTGCACAGCAGGAATTATACGAACAATTTAGAGCGCTACGGAATGATTATCAGGCTTTACAGGAGCTTTTAGAGAGGGAAAAGGCAGATATTAAAGGCATACGGGCGAAGCATCTACGGTGGGAGTCTGAGTTAAATGCTAAACTGAAGTTGGCACGAGAAGAGATTAGAACCCTTAAAGAAGAAAACGAATGCCTCAAGCAGGAGTTGGTCTCCAAATACAAATTCAATAAATAATTGTGACTTCGAAAGTGCATTACGTTATGGCCTGTTCTATTTTCAGATAAACAAAAATTCAGAACATGCAATAATGATATCCACCATTCTCGTCTTGCGACTTTTATCGATGAATATCTGCCACGAGATCATAACTGTCATTGAAGTCCGCCCTTCTCCAGTTTCTGACCTTGATCGTGTTGTGCGGAGTTTGATCTTGTGAATGCTTCCGGTCTCTTGCCATTGTTCTCGTTCTGGTACACCAACAAGTCTCCAATATTCAATGCAGCGTTGATATCTCTGTCAACCAACTTGTTGCAACCATGGCAGAATTTACTGGTCCAAGCTTTCTTCTGTTCCAGCTCTGAGACGCAGTTCCTACAAAGTTTGCTTGTTCTAAACTCGTCCACTTTGCGACAGCGCCACTTCAGTTTTGACTTCAGCTTTTGAAACAATGTCTTTGTTGGAGTTGGAACATGTCCACGTGATACGTGATTAAATGCCCCATCTCCATATGCTATTATCACATTTTCTTCTTTCAAACCAAAAGACATCTTTTTCCAAGCATAGTCATAAGCCCTTTGTTTCTTGATGTACAAAGACTAGCGCAACTTTCTCCACCTCTTGGAACCATAAAAGCCAGAAACAACGTTGTAACGATCCCAGCCAGTTCTTACAAAATCACAGAAACCTTTCACAGTAGGCACTTTTGAAGTAAGCTGTTTCTGATCAGCTTTTTTGACTCCTGTACCATATTTCAACCAAACTCTATACTTTTTCCTGAAATATCTGTCTCCTCTCTTAACTGCCCATTCCTTCGCAGAGCAACGCACTACTTCACTCTTCTGAATGGAAGCTTTCTTCTTTTTCTTTCTTCTTCTTTTGTTGACATTCTTTAACACATTATTTTTTGCATTCTCTTCAACATTCCTGGTTATAACTGATTTTTCAATGAGAATATTTCCCTCTCCTTGAACACTAGTTTTCTTCCCACTCTTCTTCCTTTTCTTCTTTTCCTTCTTCTTCTTTTGCTTCTGTTTCATGTTCTTTCCTTCATGTTTTGAATTATCAGAAGGATATNTGTCTCCTCTCTTAACTGCCCATTCCTTCGCAGAGCAACGCACTACTTCACTCTTCTGAATGGAAGCTTTCTTCTTTTTCTTTCTTCTTCTCTTTTTGACATTCTTGTGCACATTATTTTGTGCGTTCTCTTCAACATTCTTCGTTTGAACTGATTTTTCAATAAGAATATTTCCCTCTCCTTGAACACTAGTTATCTTCCTATTCTTCTTCCTTTTCTTCTTTTCCTTCTTCTTCTTTTGCTTCTGTTTCATATTCTTTCCTTAATGTTTTGTAATATCAGAAGGATACTTTGCTGCAACAAAAACATCTCGGCGACCAGGATCAACTCCAATAATAACGCTATTGGACAGATCTAGAATATCGTAATTCTTTTTATCAACAGTATATCCATGATCATCAAATGTACTATTGTGAACGGGTCTTTTCAGATGAATTGAANGACTCCTGTACCATATTTCAACCAAACTCTATACTTCATCCTGAAATATCTGTCTCCTCTCTTAGCTGCCCATTTCTTCGCGGAGCAACGCACTACTTCACTCTTCTGAATGGGAGCTTTCTTCTTCTTCTTTCTTCTTTTGTTGACATTCTTTAACACATTATTTTTTGCATTCTCTTCAACATTCCTGGTTTGAACTGATTTTTCAATGAGAATATTTCCCTCTCCTTGAACACTAGTTTTCTTCCCACTCTTCTTCCTTTTCTTCTTTTCCTTCTTCTTCTTTTGCTTCTGTTTCATGTTCTTTCCTTCATGTTTTGAATTATCAGAAGGATATTTCGCTGCGACAAAAACATCTCTGCGACCAGGATCAACTCCAATAATAACGCTATTNACTCTTCTTCCTTTTCTTCTTTTCCTTCTTCTTCTTTTGCTTCTGTTTCATATTCTTTCCTTCATGTTTCGTAATATCAGAAGGATATTTCGCTGCAACAAAAACATCTCGGCGACCCGGATCAACTCCAATAATAACGCTATTAGACAGAACTAGAATATCGTAGTTCTTTTTATCAACAGTATATCCATGATCATTGAATGTACTATTGTGAACGGGTCTTTTCAGATGAATTGAAACAGAGACAGCATCTGTAGAGATTGTAAATTTGAATGTCCTCTGTTTTGCGACAGATTCAAATTTGTCATAATTAAATAATTGTTTCCACCAGACAACATCTTCTTTGAGAAATGTAGCCAAGGATGTGGGGAAGTCTTTTAAAGCTGTACAATCAGAATCCAGACATAATTTTAGAATTTCGTACAAGATGCTTGATCCAATAAGTAACCTACCAGTTCTGACTTTCACAATAGGAAGCAATGAAAACAATCTTAAACCCTTTCCTTTTCTTCCTTCTTTCATTCTCTGTTGAGCGTCAACGGCATAGTTTAAATAAAAGCAGACACTGATCTTTCTCATTATTCCCAAATATCCGATGTAATTCTTCTTGATAATCTTTGGACATAGTATCCTGCCAGCAATAAGATTTAGTACACGGCGTCTTGCAATAATGATGGCAGTAATAATTCAGAATTTTCCACATTTAATCTTGTTCTTTTCGAGAAACTTAAATAATGTCCCAGGAATACCTGGTTGCTTCTTCCACACAACTTTCTGTTCAAACTGAACACTTCGAATGATAAAATTTGCAACAGTATTAGCCCGTGAATTGCTCTTAAAGACTGCTGGAAATATCTGTTCCAATTGATATGCAGTCCACCGTTTCAGCACCTTAAACAAATTTACACTCACATGCGTCTTGCAATTTGTATCATTCTCCTTGACACACTGTGCCAAAACATGTGATAATCCCTTGAAATCAGGCAAACTTGAATCTTCAATACTATTNACCTTTTCCTTTTCTTCCTTCTTTCATTCTTTGTTGAGCGTCAACAGCATAGTTTAAATAAAAGCAGACACTGAACTTTCTCATTATTCCCAAATATCCAATGTAATTCTTCTTGATAATCTTTGGACATAGTATCTTATCAGCGATTAGTTTCAACACGCGACGCTTTGCAATAATGATGGCAGTAATAATTCGGAATTTTCCACATTTAATCTTGTTCTTTTCGAGAAACTTAAATACTGCCCCAGGAATACCTGGTTGCTTCTTCCACACAACTTTCTGTTCAAACTGAACACTTTGAATGATAAAATTTGCAACAGTATTTGCCCTTGAATTTCTCTTAAATACTTCAGGAAGTTATAATTCCAGCCGGTAAGCAGTCCAGCGTTTCAGCACCTTAAACAAATTTACACTCACATGCGTCTTGCAATTTGTATCATACTCCTTGACACACTGCGCCAAAACATGTGACAATCCCTCGAAACAGGGCAAACTTGAATCTTCAATACTATTTAACTGCTTGAACTCAGATGCCAAAGTATTAATGTGATCATGCCTTGCTTTGATTTCTATGTTCTTCTTGACATACTGACCTTGTCCCGTTGACATCGATACAAAACATTGCCTCATTAAACCTCCAGTATTATTCATTATATTTGGAATCTCTGATCCAGCTTCCAAATGTTTCAACACGACAAAGTTTATAAATTGTGCAGAAAGATATCTNTTAGCCCGTGAATTGCTCTTAAAGACTGCTGGAAATATCTGTTCCAATTGATATGCAGTCCACCGTTTCAGCACCTTAAACAAATTTACACTCACATGCGTCTTGCAATTTGTATCATATTCCTTAACACACTGCGCCAAAACTTTTTTTTTTCCCTTGAAATCAGGCAAACTTGAATCTTCAATACTATTAAGCTGCTTGAACTCAGACGCCAAAGTAT
>JALGPX010000148.1:1318-25296 GCA_023515795.1 Amoeboaphelidium occidentale | reverse complement strand
GAACTTATGAATACAATTGTGCCATGCAAAGAGAAATGGACCGCGTCTTGAATGCATTGATTTCAATGGTTGGCTTAAAACCTCATCAGAAGGTCAAGAAGAAACAGCGCATATATGTTGGAGTTGGAACTGGCGACTTTGATCCTAATGGCTCCTTTCATACTTCCTTCTTGAAATACTTTATCAGAAAAGTGAAGCCAATGGGTCTGACGATACTTGGCGTTGATGAGTATTTTACTTCTCAAAAATGTGTTCGCTGTCACGACTTTACAGAATCAATGTCAATGAGAGCGAAACAGTGTGTAAAATGCAAGGTGGTATTTCATAGAGATATACTGGCTGCTGATAATATGTGCGCTGCATTATCTGCGATGTTGGAGAAGGATGAACGTCCTGAATATTTGTGCAAGCCTCCTGATGATGAAACAAAAGAAGCGATCGAAGGACCTGTTAAAGATGTTAAGAAGATTGGCATCAAAGGGCGCAACCCGAAAGAGAAAGATAAGAAGGACAAGCAAGAGGGCTTTCGAAGAAGCTCTCGACAACAAGAAGCGCTAGAAAATGCCGCCAAAAAGAAAAGAGCCGTCAATCTGGAACTCTGAACCGGATCGACACACGGGAAAAACTCTTTATTTCTGAAGGTTTGTCTACACGCTGCGCTTAACCTCAAAAAACCTCTTCAAATACCAAACTTGCCATAAACATACAGCGACTAGAACACCGGATTCAAATATTGACCACCATAACACTCTGGAATTTGTTGATTCAGCTGTGTTTCTATGAATGCGTTCTCTAACAACAATATACTGCTGCTCTTCCTTAATTGCTCTTAAGCCTTCTTTTAGTTTTGACAATTCCTTTTCCAGAGGATCAGTAATTGCTACACTGTAAGCGTTTCCATCAGAATAATTTCACCTTCACTCTTCTTCACTGTATCGGCATCGTCTTTAATGACATAAAAACTCATCAGCTTCGAAGGCATTTGATGGTTAACATTCTGGAAACAGAATTCGTGCTTTCCTTCCTTTGCTGCTATAACTGTCTTCTCTGAGCCTGAAGATTTAGGCAAGTTTTCCAGAACTTGTGAAGAAGGGTCACGAAGCTACACAAGATTTAATTCCATCTTTAAGCTGGAGGAAATACTTCAAAAGCCATGTCAAAGTCTGGTCCATCATGAACTTGGAATCCAATTAACAATCGCTCTCCCACTTTCAATTGTTCATTAAAGCACAACTTCTCCGTAGGCTGAACTTCAATTGTGAATTGTAAAGTCGGAATAATAAGCAGAGTGCACAGAAGCAGTAAAGTTGTGGATAATTTTTGATGCATTCCGAATAGGGTTGTGTGGATGTTTCTGTGAAGAAAACTTGATTGACTGTTTCAAGGGAATCACTCTGATTATGTTGGAAAGGATTCTATATTTTGCATGTCTGATCGTTTGGCTCTTGTCAAGTATTGCTCTTGCTCTGATCAATGGAGGTGGAACACTGATAATGGTTATGACTGCATTCTCATTTCTCGGAGTTGTAGTGGCTTTGATCTTGTTCTACATTGGTGGTCGGCAAAGCAAGGAAGAAGTTAAGGCACCAGAGATATTTGAGGATCTCTTCTATTTGTTATCTTGTACTATGTTGATTACTGCTTTAGTCGAGTATGCTTTGATCATCGCTTCTTATAAACCTACTTTGGCTGATACATGGGTTGCATCTGTTCCTGCGATCGTCCTTGGTATAGCTTCCGCTTTCAAGTTTGCTTTGATTATAGTTGTTGGTGTACCGATATTCATACTCACGTGTAGTAATCCGACTGTTGGTCAAGATCGCTTCTATTGGGCCTTCAATTGCGTTGGATTACTCGTAGTGCTGTTCTTGCCAGCGATATACTTGCCTATTTATCAAGCAAGTATTCTGTCTTTAATACCTTTATGTCTTGGTATCGGTTTACTATTTGCCTTTTTAAGATTCAAAGCTCTCGAGTATCGCAAATCGGCTTTGATTACCGGATTGTTGGCTTTCATGTTTTGTGTCGCTGGTGTAGTATCAGTCAGTGTCTCAATGTGGCCATCAGGAAGGACAGGATTTATTTTTCCTTCAGATGGATACTTCAACCCTCTGCTGAACACGAATTATAATCTCGAAAGTGTGTTTGTGAAACAGAATGTAATGGAGTACGACATTTACGCAGTATGTGCAGAAAACTCAGTTTCGAGCTTTTATGGATGCAGTGGTTCTAAAGTTCTTTCTGGCAGGAATGTGGATGTATCAAAGTATGTAAATAGTTCAATGAGCAAGTACAGTCAATGGCTTTGGGGACATGATTTGAAGAACGCTCCGATCCAAGGAAGAGTATTTGTTCCAAAAGGGTAAGCTTCTTTTAAGCTTGAATGTTTAATTTCGACTAGAAATGGTCCGTTCCCTGTCTTCATAATTGCTCATGGTAACAATCCAAGTCAAATTGGAAGTTACCAGGGTTATGACTATCTACTTTCTGGGCTTGCAAAACAAGGAATTATCGCCATGTCGGTTGGACACGAGTTCTTGAGTACTAACATTGTTGATATTCTCGAGAGCGCTACAGCTGACACTGGAATCCCAAAAGAAGATGAAGTTTTGCTAAGAAGCATTATGATACTGGAGACAATGAAGAATTTCTTATCATGGAATTCAACAAACGGGAATGATTTGGCTGGTAAAATCTCAAATAACTTTGCTGTTGCTGGTCATTCTACCGGTGCCGGAAGAGCCGCATTGATCACTCCAGCAGTCAGTAACTGGACATCCATCCCAGGAAAACCCAATTCAGGACCTTTGAACTACAGATTCAATATTAATGCGGTTGTCGCTCTTGGTAGCGAAGGTATATACAATGAGGGTGACGATTTCTTGAATAACATCAGGTTTCCTTCAGATCTAAAAACCGATCTGTACATGCTTCACGGAACACACGATGGGCAACACTTGCCAACTGCAACAAAATCTTATTTTCCTTTTGAGAATGTAAAGAATTACAAGAGTCATGTTGCCGTGTTTGGATTAACCAATGTGAATTTCAATGCAGTTTGGTCATCTGGATATGACGGCGCATTGAAATATTTCGTTCCGTTCATCAACGACATGACTGATATTTTCAGTTTTACTACACAATCTGAGATGACTCTTGGCCTTGTATCTTCTGCTTTGAGGGTTTCTCTGCTTGGAAAGCCAGAATATTTGAATGTATTGAAACAGCCAAAGACGTACTTGGATATTTGGGCAACTCTGCCAAAAATGACGTATTTTAATTGTTTCTATTCTCCTGTCACTGAACGCTCGCTGCTTGACTCCAGCAACATTGTCTCTGGAGATGCAACTTTGGCTTTCGTTAAGGATTACAGAATTTCATCAATTTTCCCTAATGGAACAACTCTCGATCCTATGAGTGCCCCATCAAAGCCTCTTGCGGTATTCAGAAAAAATCCTGATGCTACATCTTTGAATGTTCAAATTACTGCTCCAATTAGTCCAGCCATCACAATAACAAACACGACATATTTTTCAATCACTTACGTACCGATTTATGAACCCAGTCCTTTGGTATTAACGGCATCTGGAGAGATCAGATTGAACACTATTGGTTTATTAGGTGGAAGCCAAGTTCGTGTTGGTGGATCAAATCTTATGTATACTTCGTTTCCAATACAGATATTGAAGAACAAAGTGGAACAAAGAAACTTTGCTGTTACAGCCTTTATTACAGGTGACCAAGTTGGAACTATAGGATCAACTGTAGACCAAGTCACTTTCTCCTTCAGAACAGAAGCAGCTTCTGCGATTGCCTTTGAAAGGGTCGTTGTTTCAAACTGAAGACGACAATTTTAACGCACCTCTGAATTCAAAGAGGCAGGAGAATTGAAAGCTTAATATATAGAAACAAAAATCGCCTCGTATCTTCCTTGGTTACCTTCTTCATGGCCATTTCCATTTTTGCAGTGATCAAAATCACAATGGTTTTCGAGCCTCAGTTTTCCGACGACATTCTTCCATACATCAAAACCTCGATGGATTCCGAGGATGGAAAGTTTGTGTACACGTGCATATTCTCAGAAGAATGCGGAAAATCTTTCAAGAAAACGGCAAAGATCAAAGAACACGTAAATGGTCACTTGGATTTACGGCCTTTCGTGTGTCCTTACGAGAACTGCGACAATGCATACAAAAGGAAAGACCACCTTAACAGACATCTGATAAGTCACCAGGATAATCCAAAGCCTTTCCATTGCGATCAATGCGAGATAAGCTTTTCATCAAAATCGCATCTGGACAGGCACAAGAAACGCCACGCTGAAGACACTAAGCTGATATTTCAATGCAGCGCCCCTGGATGCTCTGAAAGATTCGCGAAGAAGAAACAACTCAAAGCACATGTAGAGCTGGATCATAGTGCCGAGAACGAGTATGTTTGTCCTGAACAAGGTTGCTCTAAATCGTTCAAGACGCCTTCAAAGTTGAAGTATCATATGGAAGCTGTTCATTCTAATGAGCCTGCGATGTACGTATGTGGAGAAGTGTCTTGCGTTGATTTGCCTGCGTTCGAGTCTAAATCACTTTTAATGGATCACATCAAGGAGCATCACAAGAAGGAATTCAAATGCAAAGTTGAAGGCTGTGAAAAGTCTTACAAGTCCTACAGTGCTTTAAGAGAACATTTTCGTGTAACTCATTTGTGGGATGAAAAGAAGAGAGAAAGCACGTTTGGTTGTGAAGTATGTGGTAAAGTCTTTGCAAACAAATCGAACTTGAGGACTCACGTAAACAATGTACACGAAAAAGCTTACAAGCATTTCTGCGATTTATGCACTAAGCCTTTTGCAACAAAAGCTTCTTTACTTCGGCATCAGAAAATCTGTGGTTTACCAAAACCAGAGAAACCTGTTGAAAAGAAGAAGAAGAAGGAAATCATCAATATTGTTGCTGGTACGAATACTCCTCTCACGTCGGAAGATTCTTTGCATAGATGTCCAATGTTTGGTTGCAACTGCTCATTCAGAAACGAGTACGATCTCATACGACATATTCGTAGTGATCGTTACCATAATGCTCCGACTGCTGTTGACGAAGTTAAGTAAACCACGAAGAGCATGGAGTCAAATATATTATCTATTTAATCAGTCGAGGCCTTTCTTTTTGCGATCACCAAATTATCTCTGTGTATGACACAATCGTAATCATCAAAGCCAAGAACTTCAGATATCTTATCTCCTTTGATTCCAACAATCTTCTTCATATCGTCGCTGGAGTAATTTACAATGCCCTGTCCAACTATTTCACCATTGTGCTTGACGGAAACAACTTCTTGATCAGAAAAGTTTCCTTCGACAGAAGTAATACCGACTGCAAATAAAGATGCAGCATGTTTTGATGAAACAGCTGTGAAAGCCCCATCATCAATAACAATACATCCAGTAGGCTTTAAACCAAATTGTATCCACCATTTTCGATCTAAACATAAAATTTTGACTTTAAAATAAGGAATTACCTCTTATGGCTTCTTTCAGTGCTTTGAAATGCGTGTACTTGAAATCATCGCTAGGGTTCTCACCTGAAAATACTCTCCTTATAATCTCTGGGATCTTGTTTGGTGCTTTTCCACTTGATATCACAACTTCAATACCAGCAGACGTAGCAAGTTTAGCAGCAACTATCTTCGTAACCATACCACCAGTTCCTAATGAAGATCCACCTGATTGTGTATTGACCTGTTGCAAACTGTCTGAAAACACGTTGTCCACAACATACACCGCTTTAGCTTCAGGATTCGTCCTCGGATTATCAGTGTACATACACTCTACATCAGTGAGGAGTATCAGAATATCAGCCTTGACCATATTTGCCGTCACAGCTGACAAAGTATCGTTATCACCAAATCTGATCTCAGCAACACTAACGGTATCGTTCTCATTCACTATAGGTACGATTCCCATCGATAGTAACTCATTGAAAGTATTACAGGCATTCAAATATTTACTTCTTTCATGTATATCATTCCTGGTAAGAAGCACCTGACCTATTGAAGTACCAAATTGTGAAAATAGCAAATCATACAAGTTCATCAACTTATTCTGTCCCACAGCAGCAAGAGCCTACAACTTAAGCAGAAAGGAAAAGATTAACCTGTTTCTTGGATAATTGCTTTGGTTTCTTTGTTAGACCCAGAGTTTTCATGCCTAGACCAACGGCACCAGATGAAACAAGCACAACTCGAAACTTTGGATCAGTGCTACTCAGTAAAGTAACAATAGTTTCAATTAGAATTGAAAGATAACTCAGGTTAGGATGCTGTGTAGTTTCATTATAGATGGAAGATGTCCCGATTTTTACAACGACAGTTCTAGTTCCTTTAGACATTCTATGAAAACAGCTTTATTGACCAGACGCGACGTTTGCAGCCTTGTGTACAAACTCTTTAGTGACATAATAATGTTTCAGATCTTTGGTAACGAATGATGCCTTGCGCTCTTGCTCAGAGTTAGATTCTGACTGAGGAGGAAGCTTGAAGAGTAAATGTGTTCCAATTGGTTTCCTTTCTTCTACGCGGAAAACGCGACTGCCATACCGCACTAGAACTTCCTCTTCTTCTATAAAGTTTCCATCTGCGTCGTGCTTATGTCTGATAGAAACTGATGTCTGATCCATCAATGAATGCGATTGTGTGTTACTTGTTCCATGTGCATTCTTGCTATCCGTACCTGGTTTCGATGTATCGGCAGTAGGAATATGAAGCACTACAGTCTCGGTAACATATTCATATTCATCGTCTGCATTAACTTCCATCTTTCAAGAAAATTATGAAAATCAGATGGAACAAGGGGTTTCATTGGAGCACTAAGCTTAAGTATCGAAAACGAACACATTTGTATATATTATCATACTTTATTAAAATACGTTGCTCTTATAGGTGTATTTGCTTGAGCATGTACAGGACGATTCTCGCGAGCATGTACAATTGCTGAATAAGCACCAAATCCAAGGATACCTGTAGCCATTCCCAAGAGAAGACTAAATTCCGTTTTGTATTGTTGAAAACTATTCATAAAGTTGAAAAAGGGAATAGGATGATGGCGACTAAATGTTCTGTTTCAACAAGACGCACGCGAAATCAAAGTTTCACCAAATAAGCTGCGACAAGGTTCCTGAAGCTTAAGATAAACTTGGATAACGCTCTGGTATACGCGATTATTCATCCTGCAATGCAAGTCAAAATACGTTTCAAAAGAAGAAGCTCGAAGAAATCTTTGCTAATAATTTATTTCGTTAAAGAGCTTTGCCATCAAATGGCTTCTGGAATTGTTCATGTGACCTCTTCCTTAGACCAGGACCATATTGCATTGTTCCCAATTGTCTTGCTGCTGTTTGCATGCCGAAAATGTAAACACCAAAAGTCATCATCCCAACGATAGCAGCGTCAGGTGTATTCTTAATGAAAGATAATAATGACATTTCAACTGTAATAAGACTGAAAGAAGATAAACTTTGCAGATGAAAAAAGAAATTTAAGTTTGGATTCCTCCTTTAAATACTCCGGCCCCACTCATTGTTAGTCAGAATGCGTAGTCTGTGATTCGCTGTGACTCACACAACAGAAATGATCTGCAACCACAAAGGCCTAGAATTCCACTGTACTCGAAATATTCAGGTAGGATGATTCAGATAAGCTTAGTCTTGGGTTGCACCTTCTAGTAGACGCCAAATTCGAAACAAGAGTTAAGCTTATATCGATAACGATTTATTACAAATCATATTAAGTATAAGATAGTAGATATAAGAGATCAACCAAGTTAAGAGTTATTGTAGTATAAAAAGTCTTTGTTGCTGCTCATAAGGCAACAGATTTGCTCGATTGCGGTAGTTGATCACGAAGACGAGAAGCAGTACGTTGCTTTTGGAATGATACAGTATCAAACTTTTGTCTGAAGTGCTGAGCATAAGAATGATAGCCAAGATTAACCTTCTGCAGCTTTGTAGTACCCAAGTACAGACCGTACAGATGAACAGTCGCAGCTACACCAAGTACGATCATACCATTAGGGAACATAGCCTTCTTGATTGTTGTGATTACAGTCATTGTATCAGATAATAGTTGAAACCAAAGAAAAGGGTTGCCACAGGTACAGCCGCCTTTTATGCGCAGGAAATTTGCATTGACGTCATGTGTTTGTTTCATTCGCGTTTGACGCTATCGATGGAGAAGTCAAGAGAGTTCCAGCGGATTTACGAAGACGCACAGAAAACTCTACAGATAGTCAATAAACTCTATGATACTTCAAGATCTCCATCTGATTTCATAGAATCTGAGCAGATCATGGAGTTGAAACATGGAAGAATGTCACTGGAATCTTTGCTATTATCTTCACCCAAAGAAGTTCCTCTGGAATCTGTGAAATCCTCAACAGCTCCGAATCTCCGGAAGAAAGGACCAACTGTCAGTAGTATCAGTAGGATACCAACTTATAGAAAACCTCAATCTCAAGGCTGATCTTCAAGATTACGATTGTGATGAATAAAGTTAATGTGATCATATCGCTGAATGTAAAGCTTTTAGGCAACTTTATTTTTACCATTCGAACTCTAATTCCTATTTTATTCTTTTACTCCGGATGAAACAGAAACTCAACACTGTCGACTTGACGATCCTTGCAAAGGAATTTAAAGAGAAGTTCAAAGATGAGAGGATAGTCAACGTTTACACGGATGCAAAGACTGTCTTCTTGAAGCTGCGTAATTCTGTACTGAGGATCGATCCCTCTGTCATTTACACTGTTCCTGTGTTGCCGCAATCACTGACTCTGACCCATTTTGGTACGCTGCTCCGAAAGCATTTGACCAATAAGAGGATACTGTCGATAAATCAGTTGGGTCATGACAGAGTATTACTAATTCGTACATTTAAGTATCTGCTGTTCTGTGAGTTCTATGCTTCTGGTAATATTGTGCTTTGTGATGAGAATGGTCGTATCGTGGCGCTGCTGAGACATGTTGATAGTTTGGGCTACAAAATTGGAGAAATTTATCCGGCGCATTTGCTATCACCTCTGCGCGTAGTTAAGGATATCTCTGATTTGGACTCGATGGTGTTCAAGAAGTTGGACACTCAAATTCGTAAAATTGGCATGTTTCCAACTGCCTTAATTGAAGCTGTATTTGTTAGAATAGGAACTTTTACAGAGATAAGACTAAATATGAGCTTAAAAGAAGTTGTTAAGAGCGAACAGGCAAAAGCGGAATTATTTCTTTTGATCGAGCAATGTCAAAAGGATGTTTTCGATTTGTATTTATCAAAAGGAAATTCCGGGTTTATCACGAAGCAGGCCGAATACGTTGATTTTAATCCATTTATGCCAATTCTAAAAGAAAATGAAACTGTTGAAAAGTTTGAATCGTTTGATAAGGCTGTGCAAGAGTATTTTCACAAGATAACAACCTCTGTTGCTCTTTCTCGGCTCAACAAGCAGCAAAATACTTTGAAGAAGAAGGCTGAGAATAAGCAGAATAAGCTGGTCGAGTATGATCAAAATGCGATAATGGATGAAATGAAGGCTCTTGCGATTGATTACAACTTTGTTGCAGTCGAGAATGCTATAAACTATGTTAGAAGGCTTTTAGCTTCTGGCGTAGACTGGTTTTCTATCGAAAGAGTTATTAATGAAGAGAAATTCAGAGTAAAGAATAATCTTAGTGATAATTTCGTGGTTGATATCATCAAGGAATGCCCTTCTAGAGGTGTTATTGTTTTAACATTGGAGTGCAATCCTATGGCATCTGAAGAAGATTATAGCGATGATGAATCTTCAGGCAGTGAAGATGAAGAATCTGATAATGATTCTCTTTCAGAGAAAGTAGATGTTGAAGCAGAAATCGATGTTGGACTGAGTGTGTATCAGAACATACAAAGATATTACGATTTGAAGAAGGCAAATTTAGACAGGTTTGAGAAGACTAAAGAAAATTATCGAGTGTCAGCTCCTACTTCTGCTCCAGCTAAGCGGAAAGTCGTTAGGAAACCATTCTGGTTTGAAAAGTATAATTGGTTCATTTCATCAGAGAACTATTTAGTTATCAGCGGGAGAGATAGTTCGCAGAATGAGCAAGTGGTTAAAAAACATCTTACGGACTCTGATTTATATGTTCATGCAAGCACAACTGGTGCATCTTCTGTTGTAGTCAAGAATCGATCAGGAGATGTTCCGTTGCAGACTAAATGTGAAGCTGGCTCAATGGCTGTGTGCTTTTCAAAAGCATGGAATGCAAAGATCATAACATCTGCTTATTGCGTTCAAAGAGATCAAGTCAGCAAATCTGCTCCTTCTGGTGAGTATTTATCCACCGGTTCTTTCATGATCAGAGGAAAGAAAAAGTATTTGCCGCCATCGCCTCTTGCGTATGGAATCGGAATTCTTTTTGGTATCAGTGAAGAATGCATCAGTAAACATGCTGAAGAGAGAACAGTAAAGTTGAATGACAACGCTGCTGATGGAATTCAGGAAAAGTATAATCTAGAGGAAATTGAAGACGAAGAGTATGTATTCGTTTCTGGTTCTGATGGAAAGAAGAAGAAAGCCGCAAGCAACTCACAAGGATGGCAGCAGCAGCAACAACAAGCCAAGAAAGAAGCTGATGATGAAACTGACGAGAAGCCTGGAAAGCAATTGAGTCGTGGAAAGAGAAGTAAAATGAAGAGAGCAAAGAAAAAGTACGCAGGTCAAGATGAAGAAGATATGGTTTTGCGAATGAAACTTCTTCAGCCGACAGGAAAAGTGGAGGAACCTGTGAAGTCAGCCAATGAAGGAAAAGACAAGGATAACTCGGCTGAAACAGAAGAAGAGTCGGAAGACGGAGAGAACACTGAGCTTGTATTACCAATAGCAGCAATCGATTCTTTGAAGGAAATGATGGGTATAAAAGATGAAGAAGCAAATGCACCTGACACTATAGAAGAGGGAGAAAATGATGAAGAAACACAGGATGATCAAAAGCAGGAAGAGGAACAAGCTGAAGACGCAAAATCGCAAGAACAAGAAGAAATTAATTCTCAGCAAGTGGTTGACGATGAGTTTTCTGTCCTTCAGTCCCTTACTGGCCAGCCTCAGCCTGATGATGTCCTTTTGTTTGCTTTGCCTGTTTGTGCGCCATATTCAGCTATAGAGAATTACAAGTACAAACTCAAACTTCTTCCAGGGAATCTTAAGAAAGGCCAAGCTGGAAAATCCGCACAGAATATTCTCTCACGACTAGAATTCAAAGACATTGCATCTAACGAACAGCAAGAAGCAACAGAAAGAGAAAAGGAATTGATTAGGGGTATTAATGAAACTGAATTTGTGAATGCTATACTGGGACAAGTTAAATTACAGAAGCCTGATGGTTCACTTGAAGATGAACCCTTAACAAAATCCAAAGGCAAAGGCAAGGCATCAAACAGTAGCAGCAAAGGAAGCACACAAAAGAAGAAGAAATAGAAATCTATTTCATATTGAGAAAATCATTATGATATCTACGCAATTAGTCATGCCCTTCACTTAGAGAAGCTTCATCAGAGTTAAAGTATCAACACAAAAGATTTAGATATATGCTTGTCTACTTTTTTCCTTCATCCCAAGAAGCCATTGTTGTTGTAGAATATACATACCTCTCAAATCGATTGAATCCTATAAAAGTTAATTATCCTTTCATTGTTAAAGAACAAAGAGTGCATCAGGTATGCATGAATGGTAGAAAGAGTTTATCGTCACTGAACGACTCTCAGTCTCGTCATCTGGTCATCAATTGCAACATTTTGTTCTAAATAATCGATTATATTTTACCTTAATTTTAGAAGAGTAATCATATGCGGTCGTGTGTAATCTTGTATAATCTATACAGGTAAGATTCTGCACTTTAACTAAAGATAAAGCAATGAGTGAAATCAGAGTGCCTTTAACATCAGGTATCAGCCGGTAATTCCAGCGTAAAAAAAGGTTAAAGTTATCATCATATTCACCACCACCACAATGAGACAGAAGTAACATACATTCATGATTACAAAAAACCTAAACAGTTAGACTGTCCATCAACATAACCAAATCAGATGGGATTGCAGCTTTTCAGATTGTGCCAGTGGTTGTGAGCTTCTGGCGGTTTCATCAGGATTAAGAAGACCGTCGTGTAAAGAATCATCATAAAAGCGCAATCCCATCCGATTGAAAGCAAGATAACATACCATTTAAGCAACCACCAAGTGGAACCAAAGAAGCATTAAGTCAAGACTCGACTACCAAATTAGAAATGTTCTTGCAAAACAATTGAACACGATCAGAAGTAATTTTAAAGCTCTCAGCATTATTTAACTAAGTACCCAGTGCTAACCATCACATCGTGTCTCCCAAAGAGCGACAATGACACGTACCTTCTCAGCAAGTCAAATCTAGAATTGTTAGCACGCGTGTTCTTTAAAACAGTTAAGCATCAAAAGAAGAAATCATCACGTGCACTTATAATCACGAGTTATCAGAAACTCTAGTCCGTTTGTGTACACAAGTGGTAATCACAATCTTTTTTGACGCGTTAGCAAATGTAATTACCTTTTGAGATTCCGTGCAAAAGCCACGCGAGAAGAATAACGCGCTCAAGAAGCAAACGCGCTAATCATTCATTGCAGCTTCGTAAAAGACAGCATCACTCCGAAATAAGAATCAGCTTGAGCGCATAAACAAGTCGACAAGCTTTTCTGATTTTCAGAGCGAAGAGAAAAAGATTTTGCGCTTTGATCGGCTTTTTGTTCGGCTGTCGATCTGTTTCAACCGAAAGCTTTTAGGGTTCCAATTGAAATCTTATAAAAATGCTGTCTTTCTCTTGCGTTTCAGAGCTTCTTTTGGTTTTATTAGTACTGCTTCTAAACCCTGTCAACTCAGCTGATCAGAAGCAGAAGGATAATAATGAAAAGTACAGAGAGAAATTAATGATTACTCCTTTGGATTCTGGGAAAGTTCTGTTCGTATTCGATTTCAGTTCAGTTGGTTTATTGTCTCCGGAGAATCTGTTTCCGGAAGAAGAATTACTGGATGATGTGCACGGAAAACATTACAGGTTAATTAACAGGGACATTGGGAATCTGTTCTCATTCAATCCTGTTACAAATAAGGAACAGGCAGAATTAAAAGCATTTTCATTGTCTTTAACTGCTGGAAGGTTTCCTTCTGATGAATTTGTGTTTCAGAATGGTGCGTATAAGGATGATTTGACTTCTTCTGGTAGCGAAGTCCAAGCATTGTTTGATGCCAACAAGAATAACACTCTTCTGGATGCTTCATGGAGTAAGTTGGTTCATACGCTAGGTGGAATGTTCTGTTCTTCGTTACAGTTTATGCTACCGACTCAACAGTCTCAGGGTGGTGCTGTTTCTCGTAGAACTGTTCGGCCTAGAATGTTTCCGTTCAACTACAATGGTCCTGCAATTTATCCTGATGTCGCAGGTAGGGATGATTTCATGTATGGGACATTGCCAAGAGAATCGGTTTGTACAGAGAATTTGACGCCTTGGTTGAAGTTGCTTCCATGTCGCTCACACTCTGGCTTAGCTTCACTGTTGAATGCTTACAAATTGTTTGATAGTTTCTATTCAAAGATTTACATTGGCGGTCATATTGAATGCATGTCTAAGCCATGTACAACAAAAGCGATTCATTTGAGACAGAAGTTGACTGTTGTTTTCAGAAGGCCAGATAATTTCAATTTGAGTTCTCTGCTGGGTAGAGATTTGAAAGCAACATGTCCTTATGCTCTTGCGAAACAGACTCAGATCTTTGTGGAAACGCCTATAAATAACGATGTTGTTTGTTCCAATCCAGACATTCTTGTTAGTTTTGATACACATCCAAGCGGCCAGATGAAGAGATACTTTTATGAGTTGTCTCAAGGCATGCTAAGAAAATCATCGTTTGATTTGAATGTTACAACAGCATACGAGAAGAAGGCAAGGTTGTTGTCAAGAAAGCCACCGGTAATTATAAAACGATATCAGACTGGATACGGTGATGAACAAGGAAGTATCAAAATTGAAATTATCAATGATTCTGATCAAATGGGTCCAGATGGAGCTGCTTTAGATTTTGAAATCACATACTTTGATATGTTTCCTTGGTTTATGCGTATACATTTTCATCGTATTACAATGCAAAGGGATGGCGCATTGATGGACTGGTCAGAAGATGCTGTTATAAATCGAGGCATAGATAGAGAAAGACCATATACCATTGAAATGCGTTTCAAACTGAAGGGGAACTCTAAGATTGTGGTTGAAATACCATTTGAGAAAACATTGTTGAGATACACAGAGTATCCTCCTGATGCAAACAAAGGAATCGACATTGGAGGCGGTGCATTTGCTATTACTGTGGACCATCCTCAAAAGGAGAAAAGATTCTCGTGGAATTTTTATACACCAAATCTTATTGTTTCACTGCCGACTCCGGATTTTTCAATGCCATACAACGTTATTACTTTATCATCAACAGTTATTGCATTATTCTTTGGGAGTTACTATAATTTATTGACAAGAAAGTTTCACGCAAGAACAAAAGACGGCAAGACATTGTTTCAGCGGCTAATTGGATATCTCAAACTCAAACGGGATTAAACTGTTCTTTTAATTCAAATAAAGCTCTTATCATACTGATGCAAGAGAATAGTTTTGGTTGAAGAGATTGACAATAACCAATGATTGAGTTTGTCTCGATCAGATCTCTGAATGACTCAAAGAAATCAAAGAATGACACCTGATATCTTAAGAATGACCAACGCGTACATAAGGGCTATTTTAGATTTCAGAGGGCATTCTCCTATGGAGCTCAGTGTTAATAACGGAGAACTTTTACAAGTTATACGACAAGAAGATCAATATTGGTACCTCGCATATGACGCAAACTCTCAGCAACAAGGCTTTGTTCCCATTAACCATTTTAAGGAAGAAGAGCAAGAGAATGATAGCTGTTATGATTCTACTATAGATTTGTACTTTGAATCTCAAAGCGATTGTTTCAACTCTCAGAATGATCTTGACATGAAGGTGTGCGTTCTTGATTACACACAACTGGATTCTTCCACTGAATGGGTATTTGTGTTGGAAGTCAAGTACAAAGATAATCCTTCCTATTTACTGAAAAGAACATATCAAGATTTCTACCGATTTCACATGAGCATGTTGCGGCGATTTCCTGGCTGTGATGATAACGGGAAACGCATTATCCCTTTTATGGTAGGACCCGAGAAGAATATTTCCTTAGCGAGCGCGAAACAAAGGGCGGAGGATATGAATGTTTATGTAAAGCAACTCTGCAATCTACCTCTTGATATGCGAAGCAAATCAGATTTCATCAAGTTCTTCAATGCCAGAGTTGGTGATAATTCGGAGAAATTACTAAATTACGATCAAGATAATAGCGATGATTTTACAGATGAACAAGATTCTCTTAAACAAACGAAATTGTATTCTGCTGCTTCCGTAAAAGCAAAAATCAAATATGGCACAGACGCTTTTGGTCTCCGAATAAGTGAAGATACGCGTTATGAAGCATTCAAGAGAAAGATATTCGCTAAATTCAGCTTGAAACCCAAAAACATGCACAGAATCTGTTTGCACTTGCACTCCAACAAGCAACCACTGATTATTAATGATGATATTGATTTAAAGGAAGCGGTCAAGCATCTTCAGCAAGGAAGGGCTTATTTCTTTATTCTATAAATATATATGTTTTAGGGTATTTGAAACAACACCAAAAACGTCGTAAGGATGGCTCAAGAACGATAATTCGAACGGGCTTAAGGTTAACAAAGCAGTCCTCGAGTATATTGTTTGTAGTCTGTGTTTGGGCAATAGAAGTACTATCAGTAAGTCTGTCGTTTCCAAGCTAAGTCTTTCCCTTAAGCACTCATAGTTCCTGGCCAAACAAATATTTGTTCACACTTCAAGTCACTTCCTTCCTGAGATGGGGATGTCACATGATATCGCCGCTATCGATCGGTGGCGTGCCTGAGGGGGAAAAACTTCTTGAAACAACTCCTTTTCATATAAATGTTTTCAATGTTCGCAATAATTATTTTTTGCGTTATCCTCTTGATACTTTCCTCTGCATTCCTCCTTTGGAAAAGGATTCCTCTTCCGTTCACATTTGATTCTGGTCACCTCCAGACAAGTCGACTCCCTGAAAAGTTTGGTTTTGGGTGGCTCTCATATCCTTATCTTCCTTCCACTGCTGTAACTGAAGACTCTGATGCATGTGAAATGATGAGTTTCAAAGCGGACGGCACAGAAGAAGAAAGTGTTGTAAGCTGTGATATCTGCGATTTTGTCGATGAGAACTCAGAGAGAAGAAATGCTGGCCATGGTGCTTCAATGAAATCGTACTATCAAACAAAATTACACCCAAGTCTTGGAATTGAACATCGCCCAACTGGAAAATTCACAGTAAAAGGATTTAAGAAGACTCTTGAGCAGTATATTTCCCCCAATCGCTTGTGTAGTCGTAATCTGCAGTTTTGGATAGAAAACACAGCCAAAATTCCAGATAATATTCTGTTGATAAAAGGGACAAATATTAGAGGGATGATTCATTACTGGTGGTGTATCAATGGGAAGATTTATGATCCAACAGTTCATCAATTCATCGCGGGTTTAAATCCTAATATTGACGCTGATAATGCATTATGTGATTTTCTCAATACCGATGATCCCGAGGTTAAAAAGATAAAGAAAGCCTTCAAAGAGCTGCCCAAGTTGATTGGGTCTCGTTCACCAGACATTATTTATGATGAGTCTGTTACTGATGATCAGTTAAATGAAGTCCTAAGTATCTGGTATGACAACTACTTGAAAGGCTTCGTATACACAGGCTCTGATTAAGTTTTTTTATTACTCATTCATCTGTTTATATGCTAGATTCCGCTGGGCATAATTGCCAGATGTTTGTTGTCAAGCACACGACTATTTATTGACTCGTCTGTTTACCCACCATATCACTGCAAAAAAATTATGAAGGCATACTGTCGCAAAGATGTTTCTCTGTTGTAGAATCGGTTTTGCTCTGCGTGTTTCATTCCATGAACAAAAACGTGCTTCATGAATTGAGGTCCTGGTTCAGAACTGCGAATAGATTTGCATCTTGACAGTATGTTTTCAGTTAGACTCAAGTAAAACCTCATGGGATGCCCGCCAAGGATGGGTTAGTAATTGTCGGGGATAAATTTTGGCTAGAAAGAGAAGATGGGACAAATTAAAACACAAAACGTCTAATCTTCCATACACAACCGTCCCATACCGTTTCATCATATCCACTGCCGTTTGCGGAAGTTGAAACATGTGGCGCCTGTTTGGGGCGCATTTAAAATCCTTCTCGAAACTTCTTGAGACGTCATTCTCAAAATGACAGTTGCCTACGAGAGAAAACCTGCAGCAGCAGTTGCCACAAAGCCTGTTACTAAAGACTCTTTAGATGAGAAGAAGAAATACGCAAACCCTGCTTGGGGTAGAACTACAAGTCTAGATTGGTTCACTTACCTTGGTTGGACCTCCATTATGCTGTTCTGCCCGTTTCTTTGCCTTTATTTTTGGCTTGTATGCGACAGTTACCAATGCGACTTGTCAGCTCCTGTTTTTCTGTTGAGCAAGGCTGGTTTCACCTCTGCTGCGTTTCAAAAAGTTTTGGTTGATCACTTGCCTACACCTTCAGTTGCAGCATTCCAATTGTACTTTGGCTGGCTCGTGTTTCAAGGTTTGTTGTACACGTACTTGCCTGGAAAGATTGGTTACGGTCAACAGACTCCTGCTGGTCACATCTTGGCATACAATGTTAACGGTTTAATGGCTTGGGTTGTAACACACGCTCTTTTTGTTGCTGGTGGTTTCTACTTTGGCTGGTTCAGCCCAACCATCATTTATGACAATTGGGGTGGTTTATTTATTGCTGCTAATGTTTACGGATACTTCTTGACGGCATTCTCTTACATCAAGGCTCTATACTTTCCAAGTCATCCTGAAGACAGAAAGTTCTCTGGTTCTGCTATCTTCGACATTTTCATGGGTGTAGAATTCAATCCACGTTTGGGTGAAATGTTTGACTTCAAGTTGTTCCACAATGGTCGTCCTGGTATTGTCGCTTGGACTCTGATCAACTTGTCATTTGCAGCTGCTCAATACGCTCAGTACGGCTATGTAACAAACTCCATGATTCTTGTCAATTGGTTCCATCTTTGCTATGTTTTGGACTTTTTCTACAATGAAGACTGGTACTTGCGTACAATTGATATTGCTCATGATCATTTTGGTTTCTACTTGGCATGGGGTGATTCTGTCTGGTTGCCATTCATGTACACTCTGCAGTCCCACTATTTAGTCAGAAATCCTGTTGATTTACCAGTATGGGGTGCTCTGGGTGTTTTTGCTTTGGGAATGTTTGGTTACTACATTTTCCGTTCCGTTAACTATCAAAAGGACATTGTCAGACGTTCAGATGGTAAATGTTTGATTTGGGGTAAACCTGCCAAAGTTGTTCGTGCAAAGTACTTGACAAAAGACGGCAAAGAACACACTTCAATTCTATTGGCATCTGGTTGGTGGGGTTTGGCTAGACACTTCAACTACACTGGTGATTTGATTCTAAGTTTGGCCATGTGTGCATCATGTGGTGTTGGTCATGTACTGCCATACTTTTACTTTGTCTACATGTTCATGCTACTAGTCGTTCGTATTCAGAGAGATGATGAGCGTCTAATTGGAAAGTATGGAAAGTACTGGGATGACTACAAGAAGTTGGTGCCATACAATTTGATTCCATACATCTATTAAGTAAGGAAAGAATTCATTAATAAACAATTGGGTAAATGAGAGGTCGGATAAAGAAACCGTTTATTCTCCACATAAAAACTCTCTTCTTAAAATACACTCAAAACTCCTTGTACAACTGCAACTCACAAAAGCTCTTGACTTCAGGACAAGACTCCCTCGCTTCCTGAAAATACTTTAGCCCAAAATTTCCTTCAATGGATAAAGTTCCAAAATTACACTTTAATTTCGTACCATTGAACATTGACACTGCTGGATGATACTTTCCCAAATACAAATCTTCATAAGCTACACCTAAATCCTGACCATTAACAAAGAATTTCACAAAACTTCTTCTTAGTTGTGGCCTGGTACCATAATAAGGAACAGGATCATAAGGCTTCGTGGGATTCCAAGGACTAGGCAATTTATCATGATTAGAAGGCACAACTAAACTCTCTGCTTCATTATTAGAATTTTCATTCTGTGAGTTAGAAGAGGTTGATGGCAAATAAATCATGCATCCAAAAACATCCCCAACCGCCAATTTATAATCAACCAAGATAGAAGTACCATACTCCTTTCCTACAGATTGGTGAAACACTGTCGCTGGCTGTGGTCTGAACCCATAAGAGAACTGATCATAACCACATGGTGCTTGTAAATCCCCAGAAATCTGCGAGAAACCTAAACGACAATTCGAATTACCTTCATAAGGCAATTCCAACACTTCACACTCATAATACCAACATCCTTCACAAACACCATGCGATGCCTTTGCCATCCTATACCCTCTAGTAGGATTCCAACAAACCAAACCATCTGGTTGAGAGATAGAAATCTGAGGAGCAGAATGAGTCAAGTGATTCAAAATACGAACAGGTTCAGACAACAGAGGGGATTCCAATTCACCATCACCATCATCACCATCATCATCATCATCCTTCTTTCCTAATAAAGGATTGGGAATGTCTAGAAACAACATTGTACAAGGTCTCTTATCCTTTAAAGATCTACTCTTCTTCTTTGATGAAGTGGAAGTAGAACGATTATTATTATTATTAGATGATCCTTTAGTCCTTTTCATCCTATTAACAGAAGTAGTAGAAGCAGTAGTAGTAGTAACATTCTCAACCAACAACACACTACCATTACTACCATCACAAGAAGTAGTAGTAGTAGTAGTAGTAGCANGTGATTCAAAATACGAACAGGTTCAGACAACAGAGGGGATTCCAATTCACCATCACCATCATCATCCTTCTTCTTTCCTAATAAAGGATTGGGAATGTCTAGAAACAACATTGTACAAGGTCTCTTATCCTTTAAAGATCTACTCTTCTTCTTTGATGAAGTGGAAGTAGAACGATTATTATTATTAGATGATCCTTTAGTCCTTTTCATCCTATTAACAGAAGTAGTAGAAGCAGTAGCAGTAGTAGTAGTAACATTCTCAACCAACAACACACTACCATTACTACCATCACAAGAAGTAGTAGTAGTAGTAGTAGTAGCAGTAGAAATAACCCTCTTCTTACCCAACAATAAACCATCTGGATACATTTGTAATAATTCTCTTATATTTGAATTCAATAATTTTGGAGTACAATTTAAATCCTTTAATCCACACAACCATGGATCACAATAATCTGTATCAATATCATTATTATTATTATCAGAAGAAGAAGAATATGACGTCACCAAAATAAAACAATTATACTCATTCTTTAATAAACAATCTACAACTCTCTTTCTCCAATTACTCTTANTTTTGGAGTACAATTTAAATCCTTTAATCCACACAACCATGGATCACAATAATCTGTATCAATATCATTATTATTATTATCAGAAGAAGAAGAAGAATATGACGTCACCAAAATAAAACAATTATACTCATCCTTTAATAAACAATCTACAACTCTCTTTCTCCAATTACTCTTATTCTCAAACATGTAATAATCCCAATACTTTTCAACCATCGACAAAAGAGTGTAAATAGAAAATAGTCTGTACTGATTGAAACAAGTAAAAGTTGGAGATTGAAAGGATAAATGATACAATAATAAATACAGAAATTCTGCAATAGTAATTTTGAATCTGTACAATTCTCTTCTTGTTGATTGTTGTTGTTGTTGTTGTTGTTGCTGCTGTTGCTGTTGTTGTTGTTGTAAATGTAAACAATTCCTACAAGTAAAAGCAAATAGTGAATCTCCATATAATTCATATTCTTTTGTTAGTAATTCAAAAGATTTAATTTCTTTTTTAGGAAATAATTTCAGACAGTCAACGCATTTAATAGGGAAATCCACAGGCAGTTTTATGATTAATGTTTGATTCATCAGTTTAGAGAAACAAGTTTATTGTGATCCCTTCTTGTTGTCAATGTAATTATACTTCACAAATCTGCTTAGTTGTATCAATTGTAATGTCTCATTTGTTGCATGACATGAAAGTAAAAGTAAATTTCTGGGTTTTACCATCCATGCAAATCTCATGAATAGTAAAGAGTATATACACAGAGCAGTAGTCATTTTACCGCTAATGTATTCAGGGCTTTTGTAGAGATCGTAGTAGGCTATTTAAAAGTAATTAGGGTTATTAGGGTTGTTAGGGTTATTAGGTACCTGCTAGTGGTAGACCCCAATTTGCAACAGGACCCCAGAAATGCTTACACATAAATTATTAGTCTAATACTATAAATGTATTACAGTGCTACATACAATCAGTATACAATCATCTTATTTACCTCATCAAGTATGATTTGAATTCTGGTGTTGATATTTTATCTTTGAATCTTTTCAGTAGATTGGAGATTGTGAAGGATGCAGACATTTTTATGAAAGAAAGAAAGAAAGAAAGAAAGAAATAAATAAATAAAGAAGGAAAGGAAGTTTGCCAATCAAGCCTTCATCTTTTTACAATTGTTTCAACAACAACACTAAAGAAATGTCNATCATCTTATTTACCTCATCAAGTATGATTTGAATTCTGGTGTTGATATTTTATCTTTGAATCTTTTCAGTAGATTAGAGATTGTGAAGGATGCAGACATTTTTATGAAAGAAAGAAAGAAAGAAATAAAGAAGGAAAGGAAGTTTGCCAATCAAGCCTTCATCTTTTTACAATTGTTTCAACAACAACACTAAAGAAATGTCTTCTACTTCAGATAAAACAGTAATCCATCCTACTTATCTTTATGAAAGAGAAACTGAGTTATTGGGTTTCACTCCTCTGAGTTTTATTGATCAGAGTATTCATATTATTAATCATCATGCACACACTGGATTGGATGCATTGCAAGAGTACATTGAGAAGCAACTAGGAGATTCTTCTATAGAATGTGAGCAAGTAATCTCTATTTGAGTAACCGGTTAACAATATCTCTGTTGTAGGGAATGCAAAAGGCTGCGTCGTTGTTGGCTAATGCTATCGATAAGAACTTTGATAAATGGGAATTGTACAGTTTGCAAAAGGTGTTTTGTCTACCACCACCACCACCACCACCACCGCCACTGGAAATGGAAGAAAATGTTGCTGTTTCATCGAATTCAATGGTTGATGATGATGATGATGATTCATTGTCGCCTCAACAATTGGATTCTATTAGAAACTATTTAAGAGTTAAATCATTGCGTTTGAGATTGGAGAAGGAATTGCAGTTTGTAAGAGCAAGAGTTCTGATGATGAAACAGTCACAGCAGCAATTGAAGCCAATTGTTTCTGCTACACTCGAGATTGGTGTAAAGGAGTTGAAGGATACTCTTGAGTATGGTTCAGAGTTGAAGAGTGTCAAGGAAAAGTGTTTAGCATTGGATGATAAAGTTTCAGTGTTGTTGATGGATAAAGCTAAACTCGAAAAGAGCGAGATGAATGAGAATCAGCAACAGATGGTGAAGGAAGAACAATTTTACAATGATTTAAAGACGAGATCAAAAGAATTGGAAATGATGGTATTATGATAATAAAGGTGTTGATTTTAACATTCCCTATGGACTCTTTTAAGAAGACAGAGGGTGTAAAGAACTCTGTTCACATTTTACAAGGGTACAAAGCACGTGATTCTATTGGCTGATTTTGTGATGGGTGTTCAACTTTAAGGTTTTGAATGGATATCACATTTCTCATATGCAAATTATATCTGTTACATCCTTAGATAGATATATTAGTGACTTCTGCTCTTCAAATTAAACAATTATCTTTCGTCTTGGCGTTTCAAGTAGCGCAGCGAGAAGCATGCAGAAGATTATACGCAATGTTAACTAGAGCGGTTGATTTTTTACATTTAAAAGTTACTGCTGATATCAAATCGTCCGTGTTCTCTTCAAGGTATTCACATGCTGAAACCATAGCGTGCATTGTACACTTTCCATCAACCAACAAAGGAAAACCTAATAGAGAACCCTCTTTATTTGCTCTTCCCCAATATACTCAACTTTTGGCACAATTTAAGTTTACACTGAATCGTCACCTGAATCTCCAGTCATGTTCAGTTAATTCGGATACGCTTTAATGGATGATGATCTCTCAGTAACCTTCAATAAAAATGCATTTTAGCAGCTACTGCAAGTATGATCATAGTGAAGAATCGGCTCAATAAGAAGTAGTAAAGCAGGCGTGCCTGAAGCGTTATATTGAAATCCATTCGAAGGTAAATGTTGACAGGGCCGCTGGCCCTGTCTTTCTACAACTAATTTAACAAAACTTCTTATCTGTGAGATCTTTCGTGGTGTATTGTTCATCAAGGAGTTGTGATAACTCCACATAATATTGCTCTCTTGTTGTTGCGAGAAGAGTATCTCTACGCTCAGCTTTAATATATATGAACGATGGCACAGCTGTTCCGAGCATAAACATATAAAATCTTAGAATGGAGACATAAAGCCTGCTTATGCGCGATATCTTTGCCCTGTAACAATGCAGGTTCGTCATTCGATTGCAACTATGACAATGTCAGTATATCTCCGTCCGACTCACCTATAAAAACGTCCATCGGGCTTTGCGTAGCAATGAAGAGCGCATTCGATGCGTTCTGAAACGTCTACCGCTAGTACAAAGACGTTGAATTTTCTCCACTTGCTTGATCACTTTGCAGGTTTTGGTCCTATTCTCAGATGAGTTTACCGCAAGAAATATTGGATATTATTTGTACT
>JALGPX010000066.1:20164-55183 GCA_023515795.1 Amoeboaphelidium occidentale | reverse complement strand
GAAATTATTCGCATTTTCTGATAGAAATGTTTTCCTTGTTGGAACTTTTTATAGTGCAGCCGTTTTATACGGTGTCCGGAGGGAGTTTAATGATAACGCATTGAGCCCAGAAAATAGATTTTATTCCCGTTTAAGGATTACTGGAACAGAACAGTTAAGCCCAACACTTCACAGGATAACAGTATCATTACGAGGACAGCCAAAGAAGGGTGATGTAGTGGATCCAAAGAGACCATCACATTTTCTAATCAGAGAGCCTAATTCTCAGGGATATCGCGCATTTACTCCTCTGCTGCAGTATGACGACAATGATGGCCAATGTGGCGATGAAATGGATTTTATAATACGAACTTATCAAAGACCATTTGGGGAAGTTGCTCATTATATTTGCAAGCGGAAACAAGGCGAACATTTACTCGTGCATGGGCCACATTATGACGCAGACATTTATCACTTGTACGATTACTTTAAACAGCAACAGCATAACGTAAAGGAAAAGCATGATTTTGGCTTTGTTGCTAATGGTACTGGAATCACTGCTGTTTATCAAGTATTGCAATGGTTGCCTTCTTATTTGGCTAAAGGATCTCGTATCTCAGTTCTATACTCCGATAGATCTGTAGATGATTTGGTATTGAAGAAAGATCTTGACCAGTTGAAGCAGAAATTTAAGCATGTTTCATTTGATTTGGTGTATTTCGTGCCTGATCAAACTTTCTCTAAAGGTTCTAAAGAGGATAATATCGTAAGGGGAAGAATAGGAATTGATGTATTGAAGAAATATTTACCTAAACCTTCAAAGTCTCAGAGTTCTGTGCCAAAAGTGTTTGTCTGTGGTTCTCCTAATCTGATGCGAAGTCTGTGTGGCGAGAGAGAAGAGAATGGAGCACAAGGAATACTTCAGGGTCATTTAAAGGCATTGGGATACGATTCCACTGAAGTATTTAAGTTTTAGCAATAGATTTCTTTCGTTATAATATCAAGATAAGATCGACTAAGTGCATTACCTTAGCACTAAGAGCTATATCGTGGATTGTAATCAAATCTCGCCAAGTGTCTAGTTTCATAATCCCGTTTTGATTTTCTTTCGCTGAAACTGCGCTCTTGCCGAAACTACGGGGGGGGTTATATTGTATAACTTTTTGGTCACTGTTGTATATACACATCAGAGGAAGACTTACGCGTCTCCTGTCATTCACGTTAAAGTGCATATACTCACGGGATGGTTTTTTAAACCTGAAAAAATATTTAAAAACTTGTTCTACGCTTATGTTTATGCTGAACGCAACATATGTCGTTGCACACGATCGCTTACCGGCGAATTATCTCCGTTGGTGTAGATACCAAGTTGTAAGAATTCCATCTTGACTTCAAACTATTTATTGGTCCTTACGAGTGATAAACCCCGCTTTGCTATTTTGAATGCGCGGAGTATTCACCAAGTTGTATGAAATTCGATCAACTTCATTTCGTGCGGCTGTCCGCGAAATTCTGGATTGAAACAACATGACCGCGAAAAGCAAGTAGCCGCACAGCTTGTGTCCTAGTTGCAAGGTGTGGTGGCACAGAGACGTAAATGCTTCCTTGAACATCAGAAAACTTTACTTGCATCAAAATCAACACAATGGAGCGAGACCACAGGCCTTTAGCAGATCTATCCGAAAGAATGACCCCGAGGAAACTGCGCAGAAGAATTCGGACTTCATGGGAGGTTTCGCTCCGGTATTTAGGTCTTTCGATCGTTAATTTTAAGCATCATTCTATTCAACAAAACGACCGGATTTTCCAAACAACACCGACCGGATCCTTTGCGATAAAAGATGAATTTCATCCGGGATAATCTGATCGAACCTTCGGCTGTGTACCTTCTGAAACAATTGGCTTCTGTTGATGCAGCGCTGCTTCCTAAGCATATTGGCTTTATTATGGATGGTAATCGGAGGTATGCAAGGAAGAGTGCAGCAGCTACAATCGAAGGACACATAAAAGGGTACAATGCTTTACAAAAAGTTCTAGAACACTGTATGGAAATTAAATGCAAGGAAGTTACCACTTATGCATTCTCTTTGGAAAACTTTAAAAGGTCTTTGGATGAAGTTTATCAACTTATGCGATTGTTTGAGGATAAATTGGATTTGTTCATGCGGGAAGATGAATGGGTTAATAGGAATGGAGTTCGTGTGCGGTTTAGAGGAGATTTGAGTCGACTGGAGAATGGCTTGCAGTTAAAATGTCGACAAGTTACGGAAAGCACGGCTGGAAATTCAAACTGTTTATTAACAATTTGTGTCGCATACACTTCAAGAGATGAAATTGTTCGCACTCTAAAGGCTTACGATGATGTCACAGAAATTCATGAAGGAAAAGTCGATGTTTCTCTCTTTGAAGAGTGTATGGGAAGAGAGTATCCGCTTGATTTACTGATTAGAACATCTGGCGAAACGAGGCTAAGTGATTTTATGCTGTACGAAGTTAGCCGGGATAATTCAGTTATTCTTTTTGTGAGAAAGCTCTGGCCAGAGTTTGGTATACTTGATTTATTGTGGTGTTTGATAATGTACATGACGAACAGATACTACAGCGCAAAGTGATCTATTGGAATTTTGCTGTCACCGTCTGTTCGTATAAGTCTCGCATACAAATAGAAACGCATTATGTTACAAATAATTAATTAGTTTTATTTAAAAGAGAAGTTCCATATTTTGCGGTGTTCCTGGGATATTCTCATCATCATTAGTATCATCATCCAAGCCAAAGTCATCATCATAACCGAAATCAATATCATCGAAACTTTCATTAATGCTTCTTTTCCTTGAATTTCTTCCGACTGAGAATGCTTCTACGTCTGTTCTGAGTCCTTCAGTGTTCTGTTGTTGAAGCTGTTCTTGCAATTGTTCCTTATCAAGGGCGACTGTAATCAATCTTGACTTTTCCGTTTCGAATATCACAGCGCCATCCGTGTAGTAAATACTCAAGTTTCCCAAGTTATCAGATATTCCGAGATATGCTTTTAGTTCCTTCAAAGAGATACAGAATTCCTTTCCGTAATAATCTTCAGACATGGATTTAATTTGTGCGCGCGTTAGAGATACTGCAACATCTTGACCTCCACCACTACCACCATTATTGGAAGATCCCATAGAAGATTTCAATTTAACGAACCCATTCGCGCCAATAACAAATACCAATTCATCGCATCTGTAGAACGCAGCTGAAACAATCCCAGACAATAACTTCCATTGAACAACGAATGAATTCAAATCTTCAGTTTGATACTGCTCAGTTGAAACGGAATCTTTTATGCGTTCATACTCGACTTTTCTGGTCTTTTTAATGCCTGCGGATTTTGACGATGAAACTGTTAATGCGGTACCAAGTGTCAGCGTAACAATGTCTTTTCCTTTAATGCATTGAATAATGTGCTTCGGATTAACTAGAATATTCTCACCATCAGCGTTGCCATTCTGCTGATGAAGTTTCAGATAATTAACAGTTGTTTCAAGCACTGCCGTCTGAGTCTTATTAATGCTCAACAGTTTTCCGTCTATGCAATTAATCAGAAGTGTCGCAGGGTTAATTCTGATGTGCGCTGCCAGGATCTTTTGGAGGTCTTTAATTTCGTTCTTTGCGATCGTTTGTTTCATCTTTTCGGGATTATTGCGCTTTTCCAGCAAAATGATCGACGAAAAAGCTTCGTAAGTCGTAGTCGCACGATCACAATGCTTCACAATACACGGAAGCATCCTAACATAAGTTAAGACTAGCGGTAGACGTTTCAGAACGCATCGAATGCGCTCTTCATTGCTACGCGAAGCCCGATGGGCGTTTTTGTATTTGTGAATTCCATTTGTAATTGTTTTTATACTGTAATATGAAGAAAACTTGACATTTAGTCTTATTGAGTAAGCGCTTGGTAAGGTTATGATGATTGTAACTTGTTGATAAGAATTTTATTTTATTTTTAGCCAACCTTAAAACAGGATTAACACTCATTTATTCGTAATAGCCTGATGTTGAAGCCTGCCCTTTTAACAATAACATATCGGGTACCTTATTTCCGCCTATGTTAGCGCCTCACAAGTACATTTGGTAAATAGTTAGCAATATCCAAATGTCCTCTCCGAGCTGCCCCATTTATAGCATTAAAAGTACAGCCTTATGATCTATGTTGATGCAACCATTCAACAACCGCTAAATGTCCATTTATAGATGCCAAATACATAGCATTAAAAGTACATCCTTCTGTTCTATGCTGATGCAGCCATTTAACAACTGCTAAATATCCATTCTCAGCTGCTCCATTCATAGCATCTGTAGTACATCCTTCTTTTCTATGTTGATGTAACCATTTAACAACTTCTAAATGTCCCTTCTTAGCTGCGCAATCCATAGCTCTTTCAGTACATCCTTCTGTTCTATGCTGATGTAACCATTTAACAGTCGCTAAATGTCCATTCTCAGCTGCCCATTCCATAGCCTTGTGAGTACATCCTTCTGTTCTATGTTGATGCAACCATTCAACAACCGCTAAATGTCCGTTCATAGCTGCCCAATCCATAGCATGAAAAGTACATCCTTCCGTTCTATGTTGATGCAACCATTTAACAACTGCTAAATGTCCATTCATAGATGCCGAATCCATAGCAATGGTACTACATCCTTCTGTTCTATGTTGATGCAGCCATCTAACAATCGCTAAATGCCCATTCATAGATGCCGAATCCATAGCATGAAAAGTACATCCTTCTGTTCTATGCTGATGCAACCATTCAACAACCGCTAAATGTCCATTCTCAGCTGCCCAATTCATAGCATTTGTAGTACATCCTTCTGTTCTATGCTGATGTAACCATTCAACAACCGCTAAATGTCCATTCATAGCTGCCCCATCCATAGCCTCTGTAGTACATCCTTCTGTTCTATGCTGATGCAACCATTCAACAACCGCTAAATGTCCATTCTCAGCTGCCCAATTCATAGCATTTGTAGTACATCCTTCTGTTCTATGCTGATGTAACCATTCAACAACCGCTAAATGTCCATTCATAGCTACCCCATCCATAGCCTCTGTAGTACATCCTTCTGTTCTATGCTGATGCAACCATTCAACAACCTCTAGATGTCCATTCTCAGCTGCCCAATCCATAGCATGAAAAGTACATCCTTCCGTTCTATGCTGATGTAACCATTTAACAACCGCTAAATGTCCATTCTTAGCTGCCCCATCCATAGCAGTGGTAGTACATCCTTCTGTTCTATGTTGATGTAACCATTCAACAACCTCTAAATGTCCATTCTCAGCCGCCCGATCGATAGTAGGTTTAAGTGTTTCCTGCTCATACTTTAATCTTAATGCAAAAGGCGATGCCAAGTAAATGGCTTTCTCAAAAGGCAGATAAGTACAAATATGATCCAATATTTCTCGCGGCAAACTCATCTGAGAAAAGGTCCATAGCTGCCAAGTCATCAAGCAAGTGGAGAAAATTCAACATCTTTGTACTAGCGGTAGACGTTTCAGAACGCATCGAATGCGCTTCTCCTTGCTACGCGAAGCCCGATGGATGGTTTTATTTGTGAGTTCATACGGAGATATATTGTCATGATCATAGTTGCAATAACGTGACGAATCTGCGTTGAAACAAGGCATAGATATCACACATAGAAAGCCTTTATGTGGACATTCCAAAACTTTATGAGTTCATCATAAGATTTCTGGCATCGTTTGTGTATATTAAAGCTGAGCGTAGTGATACTACTCTAGCAACAAAAGGAGAGCGATATTGCGTGGAGCTATCACAACTCCTTGATGTACAATACACCACGAAAGTTCTCGCAGATAAGAAGTTTTGTTAAATTAGTTGTAGAAAGGCATGAGACAGCGCTGGAAAATCATGACCAGACGCCCCGTCAAGATGAGACTTTACATTAGATTTTAGTGGGACACTGAAAACACACATGTTTCAACACCGCATATTGATTTTCCACCATGATGATGTTTGCAGCTGCTTCTAAAGCACGTTTTTAATGAATGTTACAGAGAGATCATCATCCATTCAAGCGTATCAAAGTTAAGTGAACATGACTTGAGATTCGGGTAACGGTTGACATTATATTAAAATTACACCGAGGGTTGAGTATTTTGGGGGAGAAAGTTAAGAGGGTTCTCTATCAGGTGTTTCTTTGTTGGACGATGGAAAGGGTACAACGTACGCAATTGTTTCAGCATGTGAATACCTTGAAGAAATCGATGAGCGTTCAATAGACACGCATTACTCTGTTCTTCTTTCCATGATCATTTCTTCAGTTTTTAAACCGTAATAGCACTCGATCTCATCATAGAATTATCGATTGTTTCAGTCATAGTATCGCCGCGAGGTTATTGCAAGGGGCTTCAATCATCGTTCAAACCATCGCAGGAAGGAATACATCGTCATAGCGAAAAAGACCTGCAGAGTAAGCAACACTGGCACAAAATTGTAAATAGATGGTCCAAAATCAGCTTTTATTTGACCGTGGTAATTGCATGAAGCTAAATGTCGCGAACACTAGCATGTATTACATTTGGATCTCTCAGATCATTATTTTCATTTTATAATACCGCGTAGTCAGACAGCTAATAGAGCTGAGATATCTTGCAGTTGCATAGATGAAATAACAATCTAAGCGATTCTTTAATCAACCGCAACCAAAACGTAGAAAGAAAAAAGGAGATTTATGATCACTGTTTACAGAACAGGGACGATTTGATATCAGCAGTAACTTTTAACTGTAAAAAATTAACAGCTCTGGTAAAGTTTGCTCCGTTTCTTCTGCGTCCTTCACGCCGCGCTACTTGAAACGCCAAGACGAAAGATAATTGTTTAATATGAAGAGCACAAGTCACTTATAGATCTATTTAAGGATATAACAGATATACTTTCCATAAGAGAAATGTAAAATTCAAACCCTAACAGTTTAACACCCATCACAAAATCAGCCAATAGAATCACGCCATTCGTGCCCTTGTAAAATGTGAACAGATTTCTTTACACCCTCTGTCCTCTTAAAAAAGTCCATCGGGAATATGTCACAACCGACCGATAAACAACAGGTAGAGCATCACAATTTATTTACTCACTTTAAAGTCTTTGTGTTACGATGAAGATGTGTTAGCATGGAGAGAAAAGGATTACGCAAACGTTGGCACGAATACGACATACTCATTCCCATTGTTAGACAACGACCCTGCTTTGGCTACTTCATGGAAACAGAATGGTCTTTTGTGGTTGAGGAATATCTTTGATTTGCAGAGCTTAAAGCCCTGTTGCATTTGCCGCTGAAATTCTGCTGGAGCGAGTTGCATTGGGACTCATGGGATGGCTCATATACAAACGAAAATTCCAAGTGCAATTTAATGACTTCGACAATCGATGGAAACCTAAGCAAGTATCCTCGTACAATTCTATTCTGGTTGGACAAGATAGTCTTAGATATTTCCAAAAAATTGGCGCTTAAAGTAGGAATTAGCTTTGAAGATTTGTTGCTTATAGGATTAAACTTCAACGTTTGTGGCAACAGTGGTTTGGCTCCTCATATTGACTTGTGCAGAAATGGCGACTTCGGCGACTTTATTGTGAATCTTATTATAACAGGAGGGGGGTTTGTTGTCTTCTCAGAGTCCAAGGCAAAAACTACTGCATGCTGCGGGGTTTGGCTTGGACCAGGGGACATTTACTTGATATCAAAATCGGCTAGATTCAATTTCTTTCACAAGGTTATCACTGCAGGAGCTAAATCAAGAAGAATTGCACGCACAATTTCTGGTGTTCAGAAAGTCGAATTTGACCCTAAAGGAATAAGGTTGACATTAACTTTGAGATACTTCTACAATCGAGATAAGTTGCAAGATGAACTATTTGACAAAGACCTTTCCTGATAGACTTCCTGAAATGACATTCTAAGTCGCATTTTGCTCATATTAAAGCTTCTTAAAATCCTTATTAACGAGTGTTCTATGCAATTGTCAACGCCGCATTCGCGCTTTCAAACAACTTCTCATAAAAATTTATTATTGCGCAGTGTTATTTGATTGTGAGTCAAGAAGAACATTCAGAAGAGATTATTGAAGATACAAATTAAAGCAAGAAAGAGCAGGATACGAAAGAGTTTCACATGAGAAAACGTAAAGAAGTGTCTGGTCAAGATTTAAATGAGCACAAAGGCGTTTCAAGTTTGGAGCAAGACGAATATTCTGAAGTTACTGGTCGTTCGAAGATAAAAAGATGTTTATTAGGTTCGATCACCAACTGAAACTTAGCGCTGTTAGAACGATCATAACAGCTGAGTAAACGGAATAAGACAATGCAGTCGCTCCACCTCCGATTCCAGCTCTGTCAGGATCAACAGCAGGACCATCATATGTAGAGTTTTTCTTGTTTAGAGTTGGTCGATCTGGTGTTGGTGCGTCCGTAGATCTTGGTGAATCTGTTTCAGCTCCCTTTTCAGCTGGAGCAGTCCTATTTTGACACGAAACCACAGAGAACAACACCAAAAACAACAGAATAAGAGTTAACAAAGAGTTACGTCTCAATAGAAATTTCATTACGCGAAGAATCCGCGGGTAACTGCAATAGTTTCACAAACTTGCTAAACCTCCAATCCAAATCGAAGAATCACACCGTCTCAAATGCACAAGTCAAAGAACATTTAAACACGCCTTTAACTTATTGATACTTCATTTATTGTCACCTGTAGCAATGGTTTGCATCACTGCGGATGTAAATTCCAAATCTGTTTTGCATGGTTGTACATTGAAGTGAACATACGCCACAACTGTCACAACGACTTTCAATGCGAGACAAAGACCAATTCGCTTCTTATTTACATTTAAATGGTCCTTCTCTGAAGCAAAGAATGTTAGCACATAACTTGTTACTGATCGCAATAAAGATAAATCCACATGATGGAAATAGAACAAAATCTCCAGGGTATGGGTGATTACTAGAAATAGATTACTTTGCCCTTTTCCATTGGGCCTAAAGATACACTCTTGACAAAAGGCACTCGCGCTTCCCAAGATTCCCGACAATGAAACTTGATTATCTACAGAATTGAATCCTTTCAAAACTGAGTAGAATAGAAACAAGTCTTCGACAGAGTCAATCTCCTGTAGGTATGATAAGATCTTCTTTCTGAGTTCCATCAATTGACTCTGTGAACTGCAATTCAAATATCCTCCACTGGCACTCAAGCTTTGTGTTAAATGTGAAAAGAACTCTTCTTTTGAAGATATCATTAGTAAATAATTCAGGTTAATCGGTGTCGCAATCGGTGACACAGCAGGTCTTTGATCAAAGGATGGTGGACATAGAACACTAACATCAACGATTTCCTTTAGAGCCCTGACATCTTTGCATTCATAGTCAAGTCTAATTCGTGAACATTTGAAGTCTTTCAACCTTTGGCATTCTCCCTGCGACGCTGCACCATCAGCATCATCAAAAGTCCTGTTGCGCTTCCTCTTTTCGCCCTTCAGCGTACTCACAGGGGTTATTCCGGAGTCAGCTGGAGTGAAAATAGAAGATGCACTTCTCTTAAGAAGCTCTAGATTCTCTCTTTCAACAAAATTCTGCATTACCAAGGCCAAGGTATTTTTGATTTCTACCAACTCTTTTCTGCATTCAAGGTCAACAGAAAGAGCAGGAGAATAAAAGTGCCCTTTTCCGCCTGAATTTGAAGAGGTGGAAGGTATAAAGATCATCAAATTGTACAAGTAGCAACAGCAACAAGTTTGGGCTTTGCAAAATCGGAAAAAGATGCATTGTGTGCATCATGGTTGTATTGACAACAAAGTTCGTGTTGTGATTACAGAACTTCAAAAGACCCTTTAGCAGAAATATACATAAATTATAACGAAATTAGTTTACAACATCGTGTTAATTGATGATATTCTTGGAACCTTGGCTGAATCAAGATGATTGGATACTTTGATCATGCGTGTAACACCAACATTGGAGAATCGCTAAACTTCTAATTATTTTTCCACTTGATGAATATACTTTATTTTCTGATATTTGGTTCAGCTCTGACGTTGCCTCAAAATTTGGCTGATAATATGCCTGTTGGTGCAACTGCTGGAAGACGTCCTGGAACATTGGGACCTTGGGATGTTGGAACGGTTGGAAGTGTGGGATCAGTTCCTGGAAATCCCAATCCTATTCCTTTACCTCCAGATCCTCCTTTACCACCAGGTATAACTCTAGATCGACCTCAAACGGAAGAACGTCGCGAAAATAATCCAGTTAATTCACCCGTTAAACCGGTGGAACCTCCAACTAATCCGAACATGGATGATCAAACTCAAAATAATAATCAGAATGTCGCGAAGCCAGGTGGTAATATAATGGGGGATGATGGTAACAATAATAATAACGATGGATCAGCACAAAACAACTCTAATTCTGGTCTGACCTCTGCAGCTCTTACTGCGATCGTACTATGTACTTTAATTGGTTTAGCTGCATTGTTCTTTGCTGCGGGTTATATTCGCAAACGGAGACAGGAGAATCGTGATGATGGTTTCATGTTTGATCGCGATAACGATGAAAATCTACACAACTTAGATCCTCCAACTGCTCAAGACCTCGAAGCAGCTAGACTTCGGAAAGAAGCTGCTGATGCTGTAATCGCGAAAAAGGCCGCGGACTCAGTTACTCCTGTTCCATTTCCTGTCAACCCAAGTGAAGTTTTACCAAAAGATCAAAATCTGGAACTTATGGATAAAGTAGAAGCAGAGAAATCAGCAGAGAAATCCGATGAATCTGTAGAACCTTTTGAAGAAGAAGAGGAAGAAACGATAGAGCCAGAAATCGATTTGGGTTCACCTGAATTAATGAAACCAAGATCTTTGAATGATCTAGTCGGAGCAAAAACATCTACAGCTGATTTATCTGAAGTAGAGCAAGCAGAATTAGATCAACCCCTGCTATCGGAAGATAACTATGTTGGGTACTTAAAAAAGCTAATCGAAAAGAACGAAGCTCGATAGTTTGGATTTACTGTAATAAAGTGCATGTATCATTTCCACATAATTTTAAAGTCTTTACGTAACTGTAAAGAGCTTTTTGTATGATAATGCACAATGCTTAACAGCTTGCATACGAAGTTGACTTAAAAAGCCAGATAGACAAAGACTTAGATTTTTTGTATTTGGTATGTCGTCTCAAGACTTGCAGTATCCCTTCCAACTGGGTAAATCACAATTCAGTGAAACCGTCGGATTATCGAAAAATTTCGATCTGTTATCGGCGTTTCTTGGCTGCGCGAGCGTTTCTTCATTTCATCATCACAAAATTCCTGCTGCAAACACGCACAGAATTATCCTACACGATTATGACTTCTGCTTCAGATACACTAACTACAGATACTAATACACACTTTAAGGGAGCTCCTCAGAAGCAGCCACAAATCAAGTCCATAACGATGACATCAAATATTCTGGCTCAGCACAAAGCATTCACAGATACAAAACTCCCAGCACCTCTTAAGCCACTCACAGAAGTTGATGTCCTTTCAACACATTCACTAATGAGACATCCTGGAACATCGGACAGAGAAAATATTCCAAGGCAGCACACTAAAAAGCCTCTTCTTCCGTTGGAGCATCAGTTCCCACTATCAAGGGATTATCAGTACAAAAGAGACAACTTTCTCTCAGAACAAGGACAAATAGCTGGCTCAGTTGCAGCTGGATCAAGCACTTCAGGCGGAGGACGATATGATGATCAAGACGAAATCAAAGAGATCACTCCGGTTATTAACGGCTCAGAGACAGCACAACAAGTTCCCAACTTTTACGCATCTTCTGGAGATACGCCGATGCTTTTGAGTAAGAAAAAAGCACCCAAGAAACGCACAGCTTTGAGTAGTAAAGAAGTCAACGTTTTGCTACTTCATGTTTCTCGCACAGGAGATTACAATTCTTTGAGAAGTCTTACAAGATCTCCAAAGCTGGATGTTAATTTAGTTGATGACGAAGGAAGGTCTGCTTTAATGTTTTCATGTATGGGTGGGCATGTGGAATGTGTGGAACTTTTGCTTGAACGAGGTGCTTTGATCCATTTAAGCGACTACTCTGGAAGGACTTGTCTTCATTGGGCTGCAAGATATGGCCATGGAACTATTTGTGAAAAGTTGCTTTATGCTGGTGCAGACATTCACGCAGAAGATTATCAAGGTAAAACGCCTTTGCATTTGAGTTGCACGCAAGCTAGCACAGAAGCATTGTGTGTACTATTACACTGGAGAAGAGTGGCTTCTTCTGCACCAATAGCTAATAATTGTGCTGATGTCAATTGCCAAGATGACGATAAAATGACACCTTTAATGTGGGCTTGTATCAACGGAAATGAACCACATATGCATTTATTATTGCGATATTTGGCTGATCCTTTCATGCAAGATTGTGAAGGAAAGACTGCATTACATTGGTGTGCTTCAAATCCTCATGTTCATTGCGCTTTGGTTTTGTTAAGAAATATTCCTCAGATTGTGAATATCAAAGACAAGTACGGAAGGACAGCCATGCATTTCGCATGTGATGAAGGAAATGTTGCATTATTATATGCTCTGGCCGTTTCATCCCCTGAAGTAATTAATCAAGTTGATGATATCGGCCGTACACCTTTACATTGGGCAAGTATTTGTGGAAAGTCGCCGATAGCAAAGTTGCTGTGTGAGTTTGGAGCACGTCAAATTCAAGACAAATATATGGCAACACCGTTACACTATGCTTGCCAGCAGGATTATATTGACGTATGTATTGTCTTGCTGAGAAAAGGTGCCGCTGTGGATGTTGGCGATGAAAACGGCAGGACTGCTATGATGTGGGCAGCGATTCAAGGCCATACCGACTGTGTTCGATTCCTACTTGATGCAGGAGCGGACGCATACAAGAAAGATTCTGCCGAGCTCACAGCATTGCATTTGGCAGCATCAGGAGGTCATACTGCAACCTGTTTGTTGTTGTTAAAGCATGTTCAAAATGAGTTTGAGGACCTACAGTACGTCAATTCTTTAGACTCGCAACTTCAAACTCCACTGTTTAAAGCTTCACAAAACGGTCACACAGAAACATTGTTGGCGCTTATTGGCGAAGGTGCAGACGTCCTTGCTGAAGATGAAGCTGGTAGATTATGCACACATCTTTGTGCCGCATCTGGCTACATGGATTGTCTTGATATCCTTTTCAGAGAAGGCTCTAGTTTGGCCAGGGCTGACAGAAAAGGCGCTACTCCTCTTCATGAGGCTGCGTTCCATGGCAGAGCAGAAATTTTACTTTACGTTTTGGTTGAAACAAACAGTTTGAATTCAATGGATGAAGAGGCTGTTAAAATTTCTTGTAGAGATTGTAATGGTGTTACTCCACTTCACTGGGCAGCCGTAAACGGTCATTTACCGTCCGTAAGAGTTCTAGTTGAGCACGGAGCAGATCTAAATGCAATGGTCGCAGACGATGATATGGATACTCCATTAGACTATGCTTACTTGAATAACAATGTCGAATGCGCACAATATCTTATCGAAAAAGGAGCTTTAACAATTGAAGAAATCAAAGCTCGTAAAGCTACAATAATACAACGCGCTTGGAAAAACAGAATGAAAAGATTGCAATAAGAGAAAGAAAACCTACCAATTATATCGAGTCAAGTCATTACATTCGTTAGTGTTACAATATATGCTTATTTCCTATATTTATTTACTTTCTTATCACTAAGTTGTGTTTAGTGGGATGGCCCAATTCTTTGCATGATTGCCTTCACGTTTGGAACTCCAATTTCTGGTAAAGCATCAACATTTGGTTTATCTGAATTATTTTCATCTTTGTTTGCTACTGTTGAATTTGTATCGATCTTATCTTTAGTTTCGAGATCTGACTGAGGAGATGCTGTATTGCTATTAGTTTTGCACTTGAAGTAACCACACTTGTCACTCCATTCATTGCAGCATATCCAACAGAATTTAAATGAACATATAGTGCAGTCAACCTTATTGCATCCTTCATCTCTAGTGATAACAGTGTAACAACGAGGACATTGTTTGCCATGTTCATAGACCCATTTCAAATTACCAAGCTTTTCATCTTGTTCTCCAATTTGCATTTTATCATTAATAATTTTCTTCATATTCTCCGAGCATGTCATACCAGAGTGCCAACCAGTTAATCCACAGCGGAAACAGAATTGACAGTCACACTTTTCACATTTGACTCTGTAGTAATCCTTCAGCAGAGCAAAAACCAACTTGTACCAATTAGCCAAATCTGTCTCTAGTGAAACCAATAACTTAAGAGTACAACCAATATCGTAATTATTATAGTCACTCGTTGCCAAACAATACAGTTGTTTCTCAGCTTCAGAGGTTTGCAGTCGATGCAAAAAACGACGACGCTTAACTGTTTGAACAATTGATGAAGGAGAAACAGCAATGGCAGAATCTGCAGGTGATGGTAGTGGCAAGAGTCCAGGATTTGCAGCAGGATCTGCAACAATATCCATAGCTGGTGTAGTGGAAGAATTAGAGCTTTTCAAAACAACATCTGCCAAACAGCTACGTTCTTCAAGAGCTTGTTTCATTCTTTCATACATTACAGGGATTCTGAATCTACTTGAACTGAAACTATCATAATGATGATTATCTTCTTCTTCATCATCATGTTCGCTTTCTTCTTCTTCAACAGACATGTCAGCTTCACCACCACCATTGCTATTATTACTGTTTCTACGATCTTGACGCGAATTACTCAAACCTTGACTCTTCATGAATTCTTCATACTCATCCAGAAACGGATCATCTTCCTTCAACCTCAGCAACAACTTATCAAACAGTAATTCGAGTAATTGTTTACGATCTTTTACACCATCATTGTGAAGGTACCTATTACCACCAACATTCACCACAATAGCGCACTCTCGCATACATTCTGGACAATGCCTTGAAACACTCTTGAACCTCTCTGCAGCAGTACTTTCATACAATCTTCTCAAATCCACACTTTCTCTTGTTCGAACAAGGTAACATGACCATTCATGTTTTTGCAGAGGATCACTACAAACAGGACACTTCACTTGTGGCCTTGTAACACAACCACCATATTGCCATTGCTGTTGTTGACTCAGTGCCAAAATGTACTGATAGAAACACTCAAAACAGAATTGATCACGGCACCTCTCCAAACTGAAATCCATTCTATTCTCGAAACAAATGGAACATTTCTCTCTGAACAACTCAGTGATATTCATCTTTAGGCTGATCGTTTTTATATAGCGATATATCTCTGTAGGAAAGAAGAATGTTTCTTGTCGCTGAGTGCGCCGAGTTGTTCGCAATTGGCTCGAATCACACTTCTGAGTCAGCTGATACATGATTTTTGCATTTGAAGATTGTTTCACTAACCCAAGGTAGAGATTCTCGCTAGGAAGTTGAAAAACTATTATAGTTGGTTTTGAATAGCTGACGTCATCCTAAATCTCTACCATTTAATCGTATATTTTTTTTTGTCAACCATCAACAATGTCTTCTTCTGCTGATTCTAAACTGCATACTCTTAGAAATGGAGCATTTTCCGCTCTTGTCGCGTGTACTGCCCTACAACCTCTGGACGTTCTAAAGACACGCTTACAGCAACCTCAGCAACCTCAGCAGCAGCAGCAGCAGCAATCAGTAGGAAAGAGATTGAGTGTATTCTCACTAAGTACTTCAATCATCCGCAAAGAAGGAGTACTTGCTCTATGGAAAGGCCTGACACCAACACTACTTAGAAACGTCCCAGGCTCAGCCGTATACTTTCTACTACTACAGCAATCCAAGAAGTATTCCAGTGGAAGCAATTTCGATAATTTGCTAGTTGGATCTTTTAGTAGAGTAGTGGCTGGTACTTTAGTAATGCCTCTAACTGTGATCAAGACACAATATGAATCTACTCTGTATCAACACCACTCCATTCTAGAAGCATTCCGCACAATTCTCCGCAATAACGGATTCAGAGGTCTCTTTGCTGGATTCTATGCAACAGTACTGAGAGATGCCCCATATGCAGGAATATACATTTCACTTTATGAGCACCTGAAACAGAAATTAGAGCGAGTTAGGGTTACTACTACTACTACTACTACTACTACTACTACTACTACTACAACAACAACAACAACAATGACAACAACAATGATCACACTTGTATCTTCTTCTATAGCTGGATTCACTGCATGCCTGGTAACACATCCATTCGATGTTTTACGAACAAGAAAACAATTACTCATACAATCCAAACAACCTTTAAATCTATTTTCTGGTTTGATACCGCGATTGTTACGAAAAACTTTGAGTACAACAATAACATGGACGATATTCGAGGAACTAACTATGATGATGATGATGAGGAGGAGATAACAACAACAACAACAACAACAACAACAACAACAACTAATAAAATGATTATAGATTACAAAATCCAAAGAGTGTAACAACAATTCTTCTTATTTGTATAGAAACTTATTTAAAGGTTGTTCTGTCTGCATAGGAAATACTTTAAAAAATCTCTGGAATTGATTGAATCAGAAAGAGTTGTAGAATATGAGTACATGCAACAACAACAGCAGCAGGTGAGATTTGTAGTTTTAAAGGGAATAGAAGATGACGTCATTATAATAATCCATACAACAAAAGATTCAACCAATTACAATCAGTTTGAATGTACTAAATGCACTACTACTACTGCTACTACTACTGCTACTACTACTACTACTACAACAACAACAACAACAACAACAACAATGACAACAACAATGATCACACTTGTATCTTCTTCTATAGCTGGATTCACTGCATGCCTGGTAACACATCCATTCGATGTTTTACGAACAAGAAAACAATTACTCATACAATCCAAACAACCTTTAAATCTATTTTCTGGTTTGATACCGCGATTGTTACGAAAAACTTTGAGTACAACAATAACATGGACGATATTCGAGGAACTAACTATGATGATGATGATGAGGAGGAGATAACAACAACAACAACAACAACAACTAATAAAATGATTATAGATTACAAAATCCAAAGAGTGTAACAACAATTCTTCTTATTTGTATAGAAACTTATTTAAAGGTTGTTCTGTCTGCATAGGAAATACTTTAAAAAATCTCTGGAATTGATTGAATCAGAAAGAGTTGTAGAATATGAGTACATGCAACAACAACAGCAGCAGGTGAGATTTGTAGTTTTAAAGGGAATAGAAGATGACGTCATTATAATAATCCATACAACAAAAGATTCAACCAATTACAATCAGTTTGAATGTACTAAATGCACTACTACTACTGCTACTACTACTACTACTTCTAATTGTTATCATTTGAAATTATTGAAATGTATAAAAGAAATGGAATCATATGGAATAATAGGAGAAGATGGAATTAAAAGAGTGAAACTTACAATGAATGAATACTTGGAATTGTTGTTGTTGAGTGTGTGATTGGTCCAATCATGAAAAACAACCTAAACAGGAATTTTCTTTTCTTTTCTTTTCTTAAATTAAACAATAGATAAGATAAGATAAGATAAGATGCCAGTGTATTATAATAAACCAGAAGTCGCACTGAAAAGAGCAGAAGAATTAACAACAATCAAAGAATACTCCAAAGCAATTCAAATTCTTCATGAATCTGTATTGAGTATGCATTACTACAAGGATTCTACTTATTCAACTACTACTACTACTAATACTAATACTAATACTACTAATACTTCAATGTCTAAAAGGAATTATCCTAAACAACAACAACAACAACAACAATCTTCAAATTTAGAGGATTCTCCAAGTGTTAGAATCATCAAGAGAATACACGAATTGTCTCCCATTGTAAAAACTAAAAAATACTTTAAGGAAGCATTACACGCATTCAAGAACCAATCACTACAACAACAACAACAACAACAACAACAACAACAATCAACTTCTTCATCGCCCTTATCGTTGTTATCCCAATTGTCACATCTTATTCTAACTTCTTTGGATTTAAAAGAAGAAGAAGATTATAGAATTGTATTGGATGTTCTAAAGAATAATTCCAAATTAGAAGAATTATATGCCAAAGTTGTTATAGAAAAGATTTTAGTTTCTACAGAAATCAATCTGAAAAAGATTATGGAATTGTGTCATGGTCATTTACTCCAATCAATTAAATACAATCAGATTCATAATTCTGAATTATTGATTGAAGTTAGATTAAGATTACTAAGAAGATGTTCTTTAGTTAAAGATACTACTACTTCCTCTTTTGATGGGGATATGTTAAAGTTATATCAAGATATTCTTTTATTGGATTCAGAGTATGAATTCTCTAAAGAAGATGGAATGATTTTAAGAGAATTATTTAATCATTTAAAGAATTATGAATTAGAATTAAAGTATTCTTCTTCTTCTTCTTCTTTTGATGGAAATCAGGAAGAGTATTTACTAGCAAGTATTTGTTCTTCTTCTTGTTCTTCTTCTTCTTCTTCTTCTTCTTCTGTTGTTAGAAGAGATTATGACGTCATCAAATCTACTACTACTACTTCTACTACTACTACTACTCCTGCTGCTGCTGTAGTGAAACTGTACAATCTACTCAATTCTCCTTCAAAGTTCAGATTATCTCAGTTGAAACAAGTATTTACTCTGATTGGTGANAGAAGATGGAATGATTTTAAGAGAATTATTTAATCATTTAAAGAATTATGAATTAGAATTAAAGTATTCTTCTTCTTCTTCTTTTGATGGAAATCAGGAAGAGTATTTACTAGCAAGTATTTGTTCTTCTTCTTCTTCTTCTTCTTCTTCTGTTGTTAGAAGAGATTATGACGTCATCAAATCTACTACTACTACTTCTACTACTACTACTACTACTCCTTCTGCTGCTGCTGCTGCTGCTGTAGTGAAACTGTACAATCTACTCAATTCTCCTTCAAAGTTCAGATTATCTCAGTTGAAACAAGTATTTACTCTGATNTTATGAATTAGAATTAAAGTATTCTTCTTCTTCTTCTTCTTTTGATGGAAATCAGGAAGAGTATTTACTAGCAAGTATTTGTTCTTCTTCTTGTTCTTCTTCTTCTTCTTCTTCTTCTTCTGTTGTTAGAAGAGATTATGACGTCATCAAATCTACTACTACTACTTCTACTACTACTACTACTCCTGCTGCTGCTGTAGTGAAACTGTACAATCTACTCAATTCTCCTTCAAAGTTCAGATTATCTCAGTTGAAACAAGTATTTACTCTGATTGGTGAATTGGATCAGACTTCAACTGTTTTCAAAAAGTATAGAAAACATTTACTTTATAATGTTGTACTCAAAAGGAGTATTCAATTATTGAAGAGAGTCTATTCTGAAGTATCATTTGATTTCTTGGAAGAATTGTTTCATTTATTGTTGAATGGAGTAGATTATAAATTCTTCAAGTTTCATGAGATTGAGTTGGAAATATTGAGACAGGGTGGTAGTGGTGGTGGTGTATTAATATCTCATGCTAAAAGAAGAGTTTACTTTTATGAGATTGGAGAAGTGGTATTGAATGTTCCTAATTTGTTGAAGAACAATCTCTCATCTAGATTGAAGGAAAAGTATTTGAAAGAAAGAAGTGTCTACTCAAAAAGAAAGGAAGTGATTGAGAAGAGAAAAGAAGAAATGGAACAGTTGTTGATTGAGAGGGAGGAAAGAGAACGTAGAGAATTACAGGAAAGAATTCAAAAGGAAGAATTAGAGAGTCGTCGTATTTTGGAGGAAGAAGCTAAACGTAGAGAATTGGAACGATTGAAGAGAGAAGAAGAAGAAATTAAACTGAAGGAAGCAGAAAAGTTGAAGAAGGAATTGAATTTGGTTGATGTAGCAGAGACAGAGTTATTGATGGATAGGGATGCTATACTAAAAGCACAGTATGAACGATTGCAACAGGAACGTTTAGAACAGGAACGAAGGATTGCTCAATTGAAAAAACGAATGGATCATCAGGAAAGAGCTTATAGAAGAGAGGAACAAAAGGAAAAGTTGCCACAGCGCGAAGAAGAACTGAAAAGGGAGAAATTGAAGAGACACGAAGAAGCATATGAAATGTTGAAACAAGCAAGTGAAAAGAAGTTCAAGAGTGATTTGGAATTGAAGCAAAGATTTACATCACAGGCATCAGGTTTGAAGAAGGATTATGAACAATACAGACTGCAGTTGGTAGAAAAGTATGATTCTGAGTATAATGAATTGGTAAAGGAGAAGCAACTACAATTGCAGCAGGAAAAGCAGCAGAGATTGGAACAATTAAGAAGGGAAAGAAGAGAACAATTGATTAAGGAGAAGAAGGAAAAGATGGAAAAGGAGTTGAAGGAGAAGGAGCAGAGGGAAAAGGAGGAAGCAATGAGAAGAGAAAAGGAAGAGAGATTGAAGGAAATGGAATTGATTAGAGAAGAACAAAGAAAGAAGATGGAAAGAGAAGAAGAAGCAATGAGAAGAAGGGAAACATTTGGAGGGAAAACGAGTACAACTGGTGGTGGTGGTGGTGGTGCTGCTGCTGCTGCTGCTGCTGCTGCTAGTGGTTCAAAGTCGTATCAGCCGCCTCATGCAAGGAAGGGCGGATCATCATCAGGAGGAGGTGGTGGNGAACAAAGAAAGAAGATGGAAAGAGAAGAAGAAGCAATGAGAAGAAGGGAAACATTTGGAGGGAAAACGAGTACAACTGGTGGTGGTGCTGCTGCTGCTGCTAGTGGTTCAAAGTCGTATCAGCCGCCTCATGCAAGGAAGGGCGGATCATCATCAGGAGGAGGTGGTGGTGGTGGTGGTGGAAATAGATTTTCCGCTTTGGGTGGCCAAGGTAGTGGTATTGGTGGTGGTTCAAGTGGACAAGGAGGTAGTGGTTATGATGGTGGTGGTAGTAGTAGTAGTAGTAATGATAGAAGACAAACTAATTCTTCTTCCTTCTTCAATAGGAACAAGTAAAGAAAAGAGAATAATAGAACGTCTCNTTTTCCGCTTTGGGTGGCCAAGGTAGTGGTATTGGTGGTGGTTCAAGTGGACAAGGAGGTAGTGGTTATGATGGTGGTAGTAGTAGTAGTAATGATAGAAGACAAACTACTACTTCTTCCTTCTTCAATAGGAACAAGTAAAGAAAAGAGAATAATAGAACGTCTCTGAAAAAATTTATTCATTCAAATTGCTTTTCAATTAGAACTTTAATGAATAGCGACATTGGGAATCCCACAATATTGTAGTAACAACCACGGATTTCTTTCACTAGGAATTTACCGAATCCTTGGTAACCGTATCCGCCGGCTTTATCTAAACCTTCTTCACTACTGACATAATTCTGAAGGTATTCCAGAGGTAATTGATGAAACTTTACAACAGTTTCATCTGAACCACAAAAAATCTTGGCCTGATTTTTGAGATTTATCATGTAGAGCGATGATATGACGGAATGTTCTCGACCATTCAGTAATTGCAACATTTCCAGATTCTCCTTCACAGTGGCAGGTTTCTCAAGGATTTTGCCATCAATGCAAACGATCGTGTCGCAAGCAATCAGATATTCGTAATTATCCATATTCTTCATATTCAACTTATTTAAAACATTATAGGCCTTTTCCTGAGCGTTCCTTTTGCAGTAATCTTTTGGTGTAGGGAATTGTGATTTATCCAAATCTTCAGGGAAATCTGGTTTGCAAATCATTAAAGTCGTGGCCTAGATTATTGCAACAGGAGTAAATCATCCGTAAAGTCTTCATCAAGTGCTTACAATTTTAGAGAGTATTTCTTCGCGACGCGGTGACCCTGAAGCTAGAATAATTCCTTTGGCTTTCAGATGAGGGATTATAACAAAGTTTCGATCTGACATAAGGATGATTGTTACACACAAAAAAACCCTGCTGACACCTCCTTGTTTTTATTCCTTCCTTAAAATCAGCCTGACCAGTTTGGATCAATCTTGTCCATTGGAGCATTGTACTCAATCGAAGTAATGTACTTTTGCTCGCTCAACCAGTCAATAACATCATCAGCATTCTGATCCATTATCACTTGGAATATGCAAGTTCCTTGTTTATCATTGTAAAATGAATTCTCTGCTTCAATATCTGTAGCGAGAGCCATTTCCTTTGCGATATCTTGACACATGTACTTTCCAGCTTCATCAGCACCGACATTGATTTCCAGCTGTTCTTCCAAATTAAATTGTTTTCCCAAATTAACTTTTCCTGCTTTAGCCTTATCTTTTGCATACTTCTCATCAATGTGCGCAATGATCACTGATGGTAAACCAGCCGAGTATGGATCTCTCATTTCCTTCGGATTCAGTACAGCGTTCTTTCTGTACTTTTTAGGTTTCTTTGTGGGTTTAATCTTTTGCTGTCTCTTCTTGTTTCTCTTCTTTGTATTGAAGAAGTCATCATAATCTTCGTCAGGATTTCCTTTTGATGGTGCACCGCCTTCAGCCTTCTTTTTTGGTTCCAATTTATCATCGCCAACGTACTTCCATTGCCATGCCAGATCATCGTCCTTCTCCAAGATCAACTTTGAAGGTTTTGCCTTCTTTTTAACTTCACCGCTATTCTTTGAAGCATCTGCATCATTGTCTTCATCCTGATCATCATCATCCTCAACATCATGATGCTTGTAAGCATTGCGTCTACGTTCCGCTTTTTCTTGTTCCAGACGCAAATGTTCCAGCTTCTTTTGTAGAAGGATTTCTTGTTCCTTTGGAATTGGTGGATGCTTTGCTCCAGCTACTCCAGCTCCAGAGGCAACAATTGGCTTCTGATCACTGTTTATGGCATCAGCTGAGGATGCAACGAATTCACTCAGTGAAAGTATAGTCACAGCTAAAAGTAGAAGTCTTAAGTTATTATGAAACATTTGTGAGTTGAAACAGCTTAGTTCGATGAAGTTCTGTATGATGCTTGTTTGAATCGCAAATCACATTGCGTCTATTTCTTTTCAATTGACAAGTACGCAATTAAAAAACTTGTAGCATAAAAGAATATCCATGCCATTTCGTACAGCAAGCGCGGGGAGAACACGGACCAAACGAACAAGTGGTCTTTCATTATAAGACACGTTAAACAAACCATAAATGTTACAACAAGTCGCCATAATATCCATGAGTTTAAATTCTTAAGAGAAAGGATCTGTTTTGATGAAAATAAAAATGAGCTCAGAACTACCAGTGGGCCAGAAAAAGTTGACAAGAATGTCACCAAGCCAGCGAGTTCCATATGATTTTTTGATAATCCAACATATGCATTCTGTAAATCAATCGTAGCAATCGAATTAGAGTTTCCTAAAATGTAGAATGACAGTGGCACTTGCATTATTAGGAATAAAAGTGCAGAGTTTTCGGTTTGAGTGAATAGGCCCGTTTGAAACGACAGCAGAGGCAATAGAATAGCATTATGAGTTCTTGAGAGTAGAATACTCAAATAGATGATTGATGTGGCAATTAGGCTATGATGCCGCAAAACAAACGTTAATATAATCATCAAGTATAATAATTGTGCAACTGTATTATTCTGTTCAATGATTTTGTAGTAAATTACCAGCAGAGCTTGTATTACCGACACCAGAAAAGGCCAACCACTTAGGCTTTTTCGAAACAGAAATAAAGGTAGTGCAACGGCGACCAGAAAGAGACCAACATTCAATATCATCATTTCAGGATGCGCCATTAAGTAACTTCTAACATTATCGGTTGCAGATGCCAGTCTGATTCCAGATTGATTCCAACCGTAAAATAATCTGTTGATGCTTAGGAGAATCATGTACACAGGGTCCAATGACTTTGAATAGTTCCATAAATACAGAGAAGATGTGAAATAAAACCAAATTTCATGTTCCTCTTCAACAAGACTGGAAGACAACATAGAAATCAAATATAACAATCCAGGTATTAGGAATGGTTTCAAAATAGTGTGGTTGTAGTCTAACAATATTAATGATATCAGTGAACATAACATTAGAATTATTCCAAATAGAAGTTGCTTAATATCATAATTTAGTACAGAAAGTTTTAGCGTGTCAGAAAAAGCATTCATATCATCCATTCCTTTTTGCTTTAAACCCTGGAAAGCTATGGTCTCCTCTAGTTGATTCTTTGTCTCATTGGCCCAAAAGTTTATATCATTGTCACTCATAAATGCTTTCAAAACATCAGTAAGAATAACTCCAACATTATTAGAAGGAATTTGAAGTCCAAACGCTGCTGCTATTGTAGGAACAAGACTGACCTGATCAGCTTCAGTTATTTCAAAATGATCCTTGATATTGAAAGCTTTAGAAGCGAACATCATTGCAGTTGCACACTCCAAGTATGATGATCCTCCATGGTTTCCTATTTCGTTCATTCCATGATCTCCCGCAATAACCAACATACAATCATTACACTCATGATAAATCTTCTGTATTATTTCATCCATCTCTTTCAGCTTCTCGTCAATCTTTTCTGATTGCGGTCCATGTGAATGACCAACATGGTCTAGTCCCAGATAATGCAGTATCAAGACATCCCATTTACTCTGATCTTTTAGCACGTTAGGCAAGTGTCGTGTAACATTATTATCAACTTCAACTGTATCACGAACATAAAAAGAATGCGTTCCTTCACTTTGATCAAACATGTCGCTACCAAACAGCTTCAACCATGTATCATCGCCGTAAAACGCAAGACGCTTTCCAGCTTGCTTAAACCTTAATAACCAAGTATCCTGCTGTTTTAATACTTTTCCTTTATCGGATCCTGAACTCGTATCAAGATTAAATACAATATCCAAGTAATTAGATATTGTTCCAGATGTCATGGCTTTCACGCGAGGCATTGTTACGGTCGGAGCAGCTGCTATACCAATGAACCCCAGAGCTTTCCTTTGATCATACAACAAACTCCTGGTAAAAGACATTGCGTCCCTTCTAAACACAAAATCATATCGTAAAGCATCAATAACCATAAATACCAACTTCTGGAACTTTGGCTCTGTGACAGCGCTTGATTCCGCAGGTGCAGGAATTAACGGCTTATATGGAAAGAATGCCACGGCAAATATGTACAACCCAACAAAGAATGCAATTAATGACAATATCCTCCGAAAGACCATAATTTATTGTTCTGTAGCTGTTGTTGTGTTGATATCACAGGTCAAACAAAGTGGATAGATCTTCAGCTTGACCTTGTTTCACTGGACGATTAAACACGTTATGCGCAGCTTTCAAAGTAGAATCCATGTCTCCTTTAAGCATGGAATCTGCTAAGCCCAACGCATTCAATTCATTACCAGAAGCATTCTCTAAATACGCCGTCTGGAATAGTTTAGATGCTCTGATCTGATCTTCCTGTGGCACAGCTGGCCTATACAATCCTAAAGGTTCACCATTCCATCCTAAAGGCGCAGAAGTAGTCCCACCAACATTCTTTGCGACTTTCAATACCAAATCTGCATCAATTGGTTCTTTAGCTAAAGTTTGTCTGTGCTTCTTTGCCGTGTATAAGAATTCTTGTAGTTTTGAGTATTTACCCATAAGAGCCTCTAAAAGCGCTTTAATTTTTGTCTTGTAATCTTTAATCTCTTCATTCAATAAATCTATTTCTGTCTGTACTCGCTGGTGGTCATTGCCTTTGGATAAGTTCAGTTCTCCTGTTAAAAGTAAAACTCACCAAGCTTTAAAATAGAATCCAGTTTATCCACATTATGTGTTAAAGAATTTATCAGTCGATAACAGTCTGAAGGTGCATATGTCGCGTCTGGTTGCATGTGCGTTATAAGAGCGCTAAGGCTTTCTTTGATCAGCTTTTGTGTTTCATCCGCCTCTCTCAGAATATTCTTATCCACCAAATCATCCATCAGAAAAGGGGGAAATTAGGCATATATTAATGGTTATGAGGGGTTCTGTGTGATTTGTTGTAAGAGCTCAGAGTTGGATTATTAAAGCGTAACAGCTTTGAAGCCAACTCGAACGGTGATAGTAGAGAGCCTTTAAAGCCTATTTATATATCCCCTGAAACCACCCGAGAACACTTATGGACCGAAACTGCCGAAGCGTCAAAGCTTTTTGTGCGAGCGCGTGATTTTCCTTCTGTTTGCCGGAAGTGTCGATTAGCTGAATCGAAATGGATTCTCTGCTTTCTCTGTCTGAGGGAGTCACTACGGATTTCGATGATCATTTGGAAGGGGTGGACACTCCTTATGATCGCTCTTCCAGGAATGCCTATGTCGTTCTGGAAGATAATTTGGATTCTCATGATAAAGAACGTCTACCTGAGGCAATTACTTTCAAGCTGTTGCGAGTTCCACTTCTTGTGATGATATTCTTAATTATAATTGTTGAGTTGGTGTTGTACGTATTCATTAGACAACTGGTTTTCTTGTCTGAGCGCCTGTTCATTTGGAAGGGACATAAATTGTATTTGAAGAACGCTTTGAAGAGGTCACGAGACTTTTCTCAGTATCGCAAACACGCTTTGGAGATGGACAAGTTCATGGGATTTGATAAATGGAAGAAACAGGATGAATCGGTTTACTATGATTATCGTTTGATCAGAAGACTTGTAAGATTGCTTAATTCCTATCGCATGCAACATTCTGAACAAAGCAGCACTGTTGGTGGTAATGTAATCGTGTCCCCAGTTTCATCCCAGGAGTCGCCGTTAAATCATAGCAGTGTTTCTTTTGACGCGCCAGATTTGGTTCGAGTTCTTTTGGATGCTGCTCTAAAGCACAACATTGGCGGTGTTGAGAATCTGGCAATTTACAACAAAACCTTTTATGGCACTAAAGAGTTGGTAGAAACATTTACTGATGAAGTTTGTGCGTCGTTGGATTACCTTGAGAGTTCTCAGTTGTTGAATGATCATGATAAGTACAAGTTTTTCAAGAAGGCATCTCGATTGTACGGTTCTACTGCGTTATGTTTGAGTGGTGGTGCGACTTTTGGATACTATCATTTGGGTGTTGTGAAGGCTTTGCGTGAAGAGGGTATTCTTCCAACTGTTATTAACGGAACATCTGCTGGAGCGCTTATTGCAGGATTTGTATGTGTTCGCACTGATGAAGAATTAAAATCTGAATTGAATGCTCAATTGTACGAAAAGTTTACTGCATGTTCTGAGCCAATATTTGTTCGCATGAAACGATTTATCCAAACTGGTGCAATGTTTGATCCAGACATTTGGTCTCAGAAGCTCGAGTATGTTTTAAAAGGCGATATCACATTCCAAGAAGCCTTTTTGCTTACTGGCAGAATACTTAATATCACTGTCATATCAGAGTCCGAACATTCTCCGCCAAAATGTTTGAATTACAAAACTTCACCAAATGTCACAATCAAGTCTGCTGTATTAGCATCATCTGCAGTTCCTGGAATCTTGCCTCCGATGCGATTATACCAAAAGAATGAAAAAGGCCAAGTTGTTCCATACTTTGAAGAAGGTGTTTTCTGGAGAGATGGAAGTTTGAGAATCGACATTCCACTGAGCAATTTGCATCAAATGTTCCAAGTCAATTATACCATTGTGTCTCAAGTTAATCCGCATGTCGTTCTATTCTTTTTCGATGCAAAAGGATCATCTGGTGTTCCAAGTGCTCATCGATCTGGAAAAGGATGGAGAGGAGGTTTTCTTTTAAGTATGCTCGAACAGTATTTGAAGTTGGACATGAAGAAGTGGCTTTTAGTTCTGAGAGATATGAATTTGTTGCCAATGATCCATTCTCAGGACTGGAGTCATGTTTACTTGCAAAAGTTTGCAGGGAATGTTACTATCGTTCCTCATGTTACATTCGGTAACTATTTCAACTTGCTAACTGACCCAGACGAAAAGAGAATGCAAGATTTTATTGATGGCGGAGAAAGGATAGCATGGCCAAAAATTCATATGCTACGGAATAGGATGAAGATTGAAAGGAAAATATTCAAGAATCGCGATAAATACAAGGAAGCGAAACGCATTTCTTTTGTATCCAGATAAAACCAATAAATGCATTAAATTAAAGGAAGTCTTATCTTAATGGAAAGTTGCGGTGAATTGTGAACTTCAATCTGTGACAGTGGAGCCCCTGAATCAGCGAGCTCAAAATTTTTCAGCAAGTGTCTTCTCCTTTGCCACTGTCTGCGATAAAATGGTTGCCACTAATTCAATTAAATTGTTTTGCGGGAATTCGCATCCTGACTTGGCCCATAAGATAGCGCTGCGTTTGGGTAAATTTTCTTTGATAGCATTTATGTATGTTAACCTCGCTAGGTATTCCATTGGGAAAAGCTGCTGTTCACAAATACGCAAACCAAGAAACTGCAGTTACCATTGGAGAATCTGTCCGTGATGAAGATGTCTTCATTTTGCAAAGTGGCTGTGGTGAAATCAATGATCACTTGATGGAACTTTTGATTATGATTTCCGCTTGCAAAACTGCTTCTGCTCGTCGTATTACCGCGGTCATTCCTGTTTTCCCATACGCAAGGCAAGACAAGAAAGACAAGAGTCGTGCTCCCATCAGTGCAAAGCTGATTGCAAACATGTTGACTGTTTCTGGAGCTGATCATGTTATTACGATTGATTTACACGCATCGCAAATTCAGGGGTTCTTTGATGTTCCTGTTGACAATTTGTATGCGGAGCCGAGTATGCTGAAGTACATCAGGCAGAATATTCCAAATTGGAAGAATGCTGTCATCGTGTCGCCTGATGCTGGTGGTGCAAAGAGAGCAACTTCAATGGCTGATCGAATGGATTTGGAATTTGCTATTATTCACAAGGAGAGAAAAAAGGCCAATGAAGTAAGTCGTATGACTTTGGTTGGAAACGTTCAAGGAAAAATCGCAATTATCATTGATGATATGGCTGATACTTGCGGTACTTTAGCTTTAGCTGCTGAAACTCTCATGAACCATGGGGCTGAAAAGGTTTATGCGATGGTTACACATGGAATCCTTAGTGGGAAGGCGATTGATGTTATTAACAATAGTTTGCTGGAAGAGCTGGTCATCACAAATACTATTCCACATGAGCATACTCGCGAGGTGTGCCCAAAGTTAAAATGTATCGATATTTCTGCTACATTGAGTGAAGCAATTAGGAGAACACATAACGGAGAGAGTATAAGTTATCTATTTAGTCATGCTCCGGAATAGATTTGATTCAACAATGAGATGATTACTTCTTTTTAGCTTCCAATTCTTTCTGATATTCTTTCATCAACTCTTCTTGTTCGTTTCTCATGACTGTCTGGTAATGAGAAAATTCCATTGTGAACTCTCCTTTTCCTTGAGTAGCTGCTCTCAAGTCTGAAACATAGCCAAACATTTCTTTTAGTGAAACTTTTGATCGTAAAGTTGCCCAACCATCGGTTTCTGTTCCTTCATTGGACGTGTCGTAAATAGCTCCTTTTCTCTTATTAATCTGTGTCATAATGCTTGCTTGAAATTCTTGCGGTACTGAAATAGATACATCCATAATTGGCTCCAGAATAACAGGAGAAGCGCTCTGAACAGCTTGTCTAAACGCACCGATAGCAGCTTGTCTGAAGGCTAAATCGGAAGAATCTACAGAATGGGCAGCACCATCTTGCAATACAAATCTGACTCCAACAACTTTGTGGCCAATAAGACGACCTTTTTCACAACCTTCATTAAAACCTTTTTCGACTGATGGAATGTATTGAGATGGAATGTTTAGACCAGTGGTTTCATCAACAAACTCGTTCTCCAAAACAAAACCGTCAGTTTCTTCTCCGTTCTCATTCTCTGGCTTAAGTGGTTCAATGAAGCCCATGATTTTACCAAACTGACCAGCTCCACCACTTTGTTTCTTATGTGTGTAATCAAATGGAACTTTTTGCATAATTGTTTCTCTGTAAGCTACGCGAGGTCTTCCTGTTACACATTCAACACCATATTCTCTTTTCATTCTTTCGACGTAAATTTCCAAATGTAATTCACCCATTCCAGAAATAATAGTTTCTTTTGATTCTGAATCTGTGTGAACTCTGAAAGTTGGGTCCTCTTTACAGAACTTCTGTAATGCCTTGCTGAAATTTCCTGTAACATCTTTACTATTCTTTGGACGCAGTGACAAAGATACGACAGGATCAGGAATAAACATAGAGGACAATGTCAAGTTTCTTGTGGAATTAGCAGCTGTAAAAGTATCACCGGAAGCACATTCTACTCCAAACATTGCACCAATTTCACCAGCTGGCAGTGCTTGAACTTCTTCCATTTCATTTGAATGCATACGAACCAATTTAGAAACTTTTACTTTCTTACCGTTTGGTGTGCGCATGTTTTGAATGAACATACCCTTCTCTAGAGTTCCTTGATAAACTCTAATGTAAGTTAATTGACCGTACTTTGTGTCTTCGAGTTTAAAAGCCAACCCAACCAATGGCTCTTCACTCGAAGGTACCAAATCTACTTTTTCCTCCTTCTTTGTTTCTTTGTCGGTCTCAAAAGCATGGTTCACGCGTTCTGATGGGTTTGGCAAGTAATCGATAACTGCATCTAATAGCGGCTGAACAGCGGTGTTCTTAAAAGCCGAACCCATAAATACAGGAGAGAATTTGCAAGAAATTGTCGCTCTACGAATGGCATCTCTCAGTTCCTGAACGGTACAGTCTTCTTCCATAATGAACTTCTCTCCAATTGCGTCATCGACTTCAGCCAACTGCTCGACAAGTTCCTGGCGTTTGGCGAGACAAGCCGACTTTAATCGATCTGGACAAGGCTCGCGCACAACATTCTCTCCATTATCGCCTCTGTTATAAACTGCTTCCATAGTAATTAAATCCACAACACCCAAAAATTCGTCACCATCTTCAGACATGATCGGATACTGCAATGGAGCGCAAGCCAATGACAATTTCTGTCGTAATTGCTGCACGACTTTGAATGGATTTGAGCCAGTACGGTCCATCTTATTAATGAAAGAGATTCTAGGGACGCCATATCTCTTCATTTGTCTATCGACAGTTTGGGTCTGGGACTGAACACCACCAACTGAGCATAAAACAAGCACTGCACCGTCAAGTACACGTAATGCTCTCTCTACTTCAATAGTAAAATCAACGTGCCCAGGAGTATCAATTATGTTGATTCCTTTGTCCTGCCACTGACAGAATGTAGCAGCGGATTGAATAGTAATTCCCTTTTCACGCTCCAATTCCATATAATCCATAGTAGCACCAACACCGTCTTTACCGCGAACATCGTGAATCGAAGATATGCGGCCAGTGTAATACAAAATACGTTCAGTAAGCGTAGTTTTACCAGAATCAATATGTGCAGATATTCCGATATTTCTTAAATTCCCTAAACGTTCCAAATCCTTTAAAGGTGTGGTCTGCCCCGAAGTCTTAAGCTCAGGTGCCGCAGCCGAATATGAACGCCGGGCCAAAGGAGCCACGCGCGATAAACCTCTGAACATGATCAAAAAATCACTGATAACGATGGAGTAAAGAAGAAAACCTGCAAGATACCCGCCTGTTAAGCCTGTAGAGTGTAAATTTATTCTGTTGTAGTTTCTGGATCACCTTGATATTTCTTTCGTAACTCCTCTTTAGCTTTTAAAGCTTGAACAAGATGCTGTTGCGTCACTTTGAGCACGATCTTATCTTTTTGTCTCATGCTCTGGCAGTCTTTGAGATCCTTAGACAAGTGATCGACTTCTCGGCGAAGTTGTTCCAACTCCGTCTCATATGATTCCAACTGAGTTGGTGTATCATTCTTCTTTTGAAGTTCCTTGATCCGTTTCTCCAGTAAAGCATTCTGCTCTGTAAGATACTTGTTCTGCTGCATTATCCGGAGATCAGAATCAGATTCACCAAGATCCTTAGAGTTCTTCCTTGATGTGCTGACAGAGGAGGAACCAAGCTCAGATTCTAATGCCATGAAACAATTAAGAAGCGACACGCATAAATCTTCTTCCGTAGAACTTTCCTTTGTGGAGCTTGACGGCTTGACAAGCAAATTAAACTCCAAGGAATTCAATGAGAGAAGCATTCCGCTTATTTCAGTAATCAATTCAACATCCCTCATAATAGCTCCATAATTATACCAGACGGTAACTTCAGGATATTGTATAAGTTGGAGAAACGCTGTAGCAAGATTCTGCTGCATAAGAGACATATGAATAAACCATTTGACCTTTTCAATATCAGAACATTCCGCTGTAACAGCTTTAACAGTTTCCAGGGCTGTTTCAGAGGCATCAAGTCTCGATTCAAGGAATTGCCATACAGTACGTCTCTTTTGAGTAGAGAATAAGTCTGACCTTGTTTCTGTAGCGTTGAACTGATGGAACAGAATATGTTGAATGATTGTGGATAATTGTCGAAATAGAGACGTGTCTTCAGTAATTGCATCAGATGAACCAGCAGTTTGGTCCAGAAATGAGCGCAATGTTCTTTTGAAAATCGTGTATAACGCCTTCTTCTCGGTTCTTGTCCGTAGCGATACTTCAGATATTGTGCTTTGACTATTCAAGACTCGATCCAGAATATTCGAAATTGGGTTAACCGATACAATTGGTTGTGTAGGTTGCGCTTGAGGAGGCGAAGATACTTTTGCAGACATGAAAGACGAGATATCAGAGAATATCGACTTTTGTTCCATCTTTGGTAGAATGTTCCGCGGCCATGTGAAGTTTTTGCTTGACACTTCTGGAGCCTTATCCAATTCCTGCTCAGGAACGACTGTTTGTGTCTCTGTTATAAACTCACTCAAAGGATCATCAGATATATCGCCAGAACTCATTTCTAAAAACAACACGCTGCTATCTCGTCAACAGTTTATCACTAAGCGGTCACGACTTCCGATTGGTGGAATCAGTGCACAAATAGCGAACTGCTAAGACGTAGAATGTTTCAATTAGCAACAGGTTACGTAAAGAGAAGCTTAAGGCTCTCACGTGATGGTTTAGTTTGGTAGTCAAGCAGCGTCTCTTGTGCTGCAAACAAGATCTGTTTCGAGTTGTTCGTGTGAAGTCTTCAATAGTCCCATGAGAGATATCATTCTACCGCCAATTGATATAAGTCATGATGATTTCAAGGACAAGAAATCTATTGATAACAACCGCAGTCTTCTTGATAGGGTATGTGCTGCTTTTGAAGACCTTTCGCTGCATGATCATGGAATTTCTCATCAAGACGCCATGACAATGCTTCATGATCTCAAATCAGAGAAGTCTTATATCAAACAGAAACCTCTTGCAATGGCAAGGATCATGTACTTTAATCTCTGGCTTATGATCAATGCAGACAAGCTTGCTGCTAGAGATATGACGTTACAAGATTTAGACCTTTTGCTAGATCTTTGTATTTCAAATTTTAAGGGAATAATATCAGTGCTTTCTCCCGTAAAGTATTTCTCATCTATTCAAAAAGAATTTACTTCAAACGAATCATTATGTCATGGCATTCTAGAGGTCATATTCGGAGCACTTAAAGACTTCATAAAACCCACATCGAAGATACATTGGAAAGATAAAATTCAACCGTATTATTTATTCAAAGTATTTCGGATATTCTCAAGAGTTGAGCGATGGGTGGTAAAGCTGGGTCAAGCTCCTTACGAATTGATTCGTCTACTGAACGATACAATTAGAAAAGTAGAAAATGTTTCACCTGAAATTATAACAGAATGCGCTGCTGTGCTTGCAAACTGTACATCTGCACCTTCTAACCGTAAGGATATGTTAAGCACTGGCTCATTGGATCTCATAATATCAAAATTTACGGAACTATCAAAGCATGCAGAATTACCTAATTCTATGGCTTGCTGTACAGAAATATGCGCAGCATTATCTAATTTTGCATTATTTGATAAAAGTGCATCGATAATCGTTGATTGTGGTGTGTTAGACACAATTAATTCTCTGTGCATTAGTTACCGCAAAAATGCTGCCTTAATTTCACAAGCATGCCATCTGTTCACAAACATTAGCAAGCATCTAAAGGATAAAAGCAAAGTGGATGAATTTCTTTCTATAGTGGTTAATGCTTTCTACGACCACCAGTTTGATGAAAAAGTTATACTGCCAGCAATTAACGCTCTTGGTAGTTTTGCATTCTCTGGCGTGTCCTTCTCTGGATTCAAAGAAGATTTAACTGCTTCTCTGTTAAAATCGATGGATGTTTTTGATTATGATACTTCTACACAGCTAGCAGCTTTATTCAGCATATCTCACCTTGCTCATGGCGATTGTATTTCGATACCTATATTCAACAAATGCAAAGGCATGGACAAGATAATTCGTGCAATGAAACAATACGAATGCTTTCCTACAGTTCAAACAGCAGCTTGTTTTGCTATAGGCACACTTATAAGAACTGACAAGGACTGCAGGAAGAGCTTACTAGAAAGCAATGGAATATCCTTAATACTCAAAGCTATGACTAAGCGATCCTTATTACCAGAAAAGAAAGAAAATTCAGTTGTCAAAAGAGTCGTCACAGCGTTTAATGTTACAACTCCAAATGCTCAGAGACAGAATGCTAGAGTTTCGAATTCAGTCTTTACCACAGATTTAATGGAGAGCTCTTCCGCTGATGATCTTCATGCTGTACCTTCAAACGAGTCTATAAACACATCACAACGAGTAAATGGTATATCTAGAGGAAACAGCGAAGTATCTTTGACTGACAACCCGCCACAAATCTCCAACGAGGTCAGAACACAGGAAATCAAACCAAAGAAGCTAGAAAAAGACCATCTAATACTCATGTTTGCATGTGTTTGTCTTATGAACTTGGCAGACGATGAAGCTTGCAAGAAAGAGTGTATGCGACTTGGAGCAATTCATTATGTATTTATTGCCATCAAGAAGATATCGGAACAACACTCCCATGACTTAATGATAGTACTCTACACCGTTTTGAACAAGTTTTTCCCAACAGGTATTCCTTGTCTATGAAGATTACTGACCGCTTTAGGATTTAATGATTACGTTGTGAAGATGAAACCAAAGACAGTAAGAAGATTATCAGA
>JALGPX010000066.1:995-11071 GCA_023515795.1 Amoeboaphelidium occidentale | reverse complement strand
AATTCACACACTTGATAACGATCTCCGTAAGAACATTTGCATTCAACAATAGACTTTGATAAGATTGTGTGATGATTAAATTCTTCAAGAAAACAGAATATGCACACCCTTTAGTGTGATTTGAAGGTGTGATCTCGTTGAAGTGCTTCAGAAACTGGAGATACAACGACTTTGATTTGAGAGGATGTGATCGAAACAGTTTTAGTGATGCCAATTGGTAAAGCTGCGTATTAACAAGACGACATGCTTGCAGAGTATCAACCGAACAGTAATCCATGATCTTCAAAAGAATATCCTCATTCAGATAGGGAATCTTCCTAGAGGAACCTGGAGGTGATCTCTGTTTTAGAACCAAAATACTTGTTTCAGGAGGAACCACGGCGTAAGATAGAGAATCGATGAATGATAAAGCATTATCATCTTCCTTGTGAGAGGGTATATTGTTCTTGGATACTACAATGAAGCCATTTTGAGTTCTCATTGCTGTAAAACAAGGCTTGCCTCACGTGATCATCGAGTTTGGCGTCAGTGCTAATTATAGGTATCATCTCACCTTTGGAATAAGCCGAATACCTCAAGATAAGTATAACGTCGTTTTATTTATTGTATCCAGATGAGTTTTCGTCCTGCAATAATACCCAGTCCACACAAAGCGTCTTAGGCTTCCCATCGACCAAATCATGAGGCAAGATAGACTTGAACTTTTCATGCTCTGGATGTGGGCCATAAACTCTCAAACTCTGCTCATCTCTGAAAAGGACCCTCAGTGCATGAGTGAAGCCGCCTCCACGCTCAGGCGTAATATTTGGTCCAATAGACAACTCCAAAATTCCAGGGATACTATCCTTCAGAGCCAAGAAGCGTTTAACAACAGAGTTGTATTCTGCAGCAGCTACTTGTTTTAATCGCAGATATACCACGTGCTCCACTAAAGGCATCTTGTCGAGAAAATCATTGAGTGGCTTGTTTCACTTCAGGATGTCTCAAACTCAATTACTTCTCGTTCAGGCTTTGCAGAAGGCCAATACAGCTGTCAACCTTGATAATAAGGGTGACTATCTGACTGCTGCAAAACTCTATGAGGAGACTATAGTATTGCTGGAATCAGAGAGCTGCTATCACGGTGTGACAGGTGAGAGGGAAAAGGAGAAGCTGACTTATCTCATCACAGCTTATACTGATCGTCTTGATGGATTATCAAGAGCACTGGCGGAATCATTGCCATCTCCTACTGTTTCAGACTGGAATTTTGTTGAGGTCCAGTGGGATGATCATGATGCTGAATTGGAGTCACCGCCAACATCTGCGGCTGCAAGACCTTATTGGGTCATGAGGCTTTTAATGGAGACTATGATCAATGGTGGTTTCATTACAGATCGTCTGTACATCCCAAGAGATTTGTGGTTTCAGTCTGGCGCAAAATTCGTGGCTATTGAAGCAAAGTTCAACAGCTGTGATACTTTACTGATTTGGTTACAGAAACTGAAGGAGTTGGATATCACTGACTTGCCATCTCTGAGCAAAGATGTCGAAGAGTTTTGCCTTCAGTTGAATGTTATTCAGAATAATCTCGCAAGAAAGCTTCAATATGTTGATGAAGTAAAGAACAATGGACCAGAGAGCGGATCAACTCCTGGCTCGAACTTTATGTCATCTTTATCAAAGCAAGTTGAAAGAATTGCTGCAAATTACACCAGAGACAAAGTCTTAGATTCAAGTTCCTACATTAATTTGCTATTCAAGATTTTTGATGTTTCACAGTTTCTGGATGTTTGGTATCCTCACTTGTCATCGTTGCCAGCAACACCTACTGTTACTTCTTTGGTCAACAATCTGAACCGTATAAATGAGTTCATGTACAATGTGTTTCTTGCTTTTGTCTTCCAAGACCTCAGAATGCTGTTGAAACGATACGTTAAAAAGAATAGAGCAGATTTTGTGTGATAAAAACTGAATATAATTGAGTCTACTTAGACTTGTTGAGAGTGATTGAATCCCGACTTCCACCATAATTACCATTACAAGAAACAGTACCGAAATTTTTACCACATTTCACAACCAATATTGTAACAATTTCTGAAACTGTGTTCATTAACCATGAATATTTAAGCACAGTTAGAATTATTCATAATAAAATAAGTAACAAGACTTAATTTCAACAAAGAGACTTCAGAAAATAAATCAATTCGAAAACTTTACGGCGATTTACGTAATTATTGTAGCAAATGAGCTTATATGACCTCGAAAGATCTTAAAATGTAGGGATTGCCAAGTCTATTGTTTTTGGCATCCAAACTAAATTAACTTCATTGCTTTCAAAACTTTTTCAAAATTCTGCGCTCTTGCAGGACCTCCATCAAGGCTTCCGGTTCCGCAATTTGAATCAGCACAGCCTCTGTTAACAATGCCTGAAACTCCATGAATGAATCCAGAATCAGAACCTGGATTAGGCATACCAGAGTCGACAAATTTCTTCAATTCAGTCTTGAAATTATATTTTCCATCATCGTAATCCTGGACAGAATTCATCCAATAGAACAGACCAGATACCCACTTCAATTCAGGATACTTGGAGCTGTTGCAAATTTCCTCTGGATTCTCGCAAAAATCCACATCTGGGTATAAAGTTTGTCGGCCGTCATCGGCTGCTTTCTTGCCAGCATACCAGTTCAATTTTCCAACATTGCACTTGCCAGTAAGCTGGATAGAACCTCTGCCCCAGAAGTAGCACCCTTCGACATCTGTTCTTGCAGGAACGCCAAAGTTTGGAGCAGCATGATTTGGACAAGCTTCTCCATTGCATAATTCCCAACCACCAGCTTTCTGACCAGAATACATTCTACATGCTGCAGATCCATCATTAGCTGCAATAGCCTTTACATAATCCAAGTCAGAAGAAAACTTTTGGCGAACTTGAGATTGATCGCAATAAGGCGAATTGTAGTTCCAACGAGGACTCTTTGGCACAATAGATTTAGGCGCAGCAAATAATGGACCAGGAGCGCCATACCATTTGGCATTGGAAGATGCAACAACAACTTTGTTTGGGTTAACCTTGCACTCTTTACCAACATCTTCACCAGAACATTCGTACTTGTCGTAGGCTTGGCCCAGTTGTCCACAAGCGTTCGCTGCAGAATAACCATTAGTCATATCCCAATTGTTTTCATCACATGCATCGTATTTGATGGTTTCATGCATGGCTTGAGCAATGAAACTCGCAACGCCTACAAGTCCGTACTGGTCATTCCCATCACCAAACCATAATTTCTGGGCACCAACACCATACTGAACCATATCTTGGACAGCCTTAATTAAATCAGGAGAAGCGTAAACGGTGCTAGGCTTGTATGATAAATCTGGTTGTTGTGAAACCAACACTTGACCCCAGTCTGTCTGTCTCAAGACATTTACTGCATAATCTGTCATTGGAGCACCTACAGGAATGTCAGGATCATCTATAACAGAGGGAGTGGGTTTTGGTGCTGAAGAGGAAGACGACGTTGATGAAGTCAACGAAGACGAAGAAGCCGCGGTGGATGAGGAACTTACGAATGATGAAGTTCCCTCGCTTCCCTCTGTTGATGTAGTTTCATTACCTTCAGGATAGTTATTCGTGCGATCATTCTTGACTCCAGTGACTTGAAACGATCCCATAAGTTCAGCATTCTTCATACCAAGCAAAACACACACAATTACCAATATCACAACCATTAAAGACAGTGTTCCAATGATAACTCTGTTCGTTAAAGTTGCATCCATGGACTTCAAAGACCAATTACTTTCGGTTCCTTTAGCTGCATTCTTGTTCTTTGGTAAAACAGCTGGAACAGGTTGTTTCGAATCCTTCACAGGAGAAGTCTTCTTGCCAAGTTCAGCTGGTTGACGAATATCACCTTTGGTTTTGCCGTTATCAACTTGAACTGACTTTTTAACTTGTGGTTGTTCTGCCTTTCCTTTTGTCCCAGTGTCTTTTCCAAACATGTTGTTTCAAGAAATGAACAACACCCTCGCCAAGCCCAAACATTGCTATTTAACCGTGACGCCATTCAAACATAGTCGTAAATCGGATGGAAATCAATCTTAAATCTTAAGAACGATTACTGAGTTTGAATTGGCTCATCTTTTACCTCCTTATTCTGTTTGAACAAAGCCAGGGTCTCTTTTTTCGACGTAGTCTTGTTTCAACAACAATTGCGAAAAGTAACAAGAATGCCAAGAAGACCTAGAACACTCCATGATATGCTTAGATGTAAGAGCTGTATGGCAGGGCTCTATCTTACATCACTTTACAATTTAGCTGACGCAGGTATTAAGCCTGATTGGAGCAAAGAACCAAAAAGAAATTCCTTCATACAGGAAAGAAACGGAGCAGAGATATCACTGCCGTTCACACTTGCAGAAATAGCAGCATGGGATAGAAAACATGGAATAAAGTTTAGGAGAACAAAGACTTTGGTGAGGCTCACAGGATTGCCAGAGGAAGAAATTGTAAGACTGAAAAACAGGCGATGCACAGCGAAGCCTGGTGAAGTAATTCAACCAGATGAGAGCAAATGATTTAATTCGTGAAATAAAAGTTTTGCGACTGACTGCTGCAATAATACTCTGTGAAACGTTTTGGCACTTTCGAACGCTCAACAAAAGAATGTACAGAGGATTTACAAAATGGAAAGTCGCAAAAACGAGTATCACATTTAGTATGTGAGAAGAGGATACCGCAATCCAAAGGCGAGTGCGAGGATTGTGTCAAGATGAATTTTAAGTCATTCGTTTTATTAAAGTTTTAATTTCAACTTAATTATCAGTTTATGAGATCTTGGCTGATGTGGATAATCGCCCCATTCTATGCACGAGCTTTCCAGTAAAGTTTTCGAATTTTTGCAAAACATCCAAGTCAAAACAGGAACAAGAACCCTGTTGATGATTTCGCGAAAGGTTTTTCTGTCTTGTGTTTCCAATAAATAAACTGGACTACGCGTGAAATTGCCTCCATGTGGCATTATTTCACGAAAAGAATTTAAATTTAAACTAACAATTGGGGTTTCATCGCTGAAATACGCAAAAATGCAACGAAGTACATCTTTTTCAACGTACAAACTGCACGCCAATTCTACGTCAATCGCTGTTTCATTATTGCGCCTTGCCCATGAAACATCCAAGTACGTCTGGAGGAATAGGTCTTTTTGTTTAGCCATTCTATGGCTGACTTTAATTGAAAAATCGTATATCTGTTTTTCGGCTTCACGGGTAATTGTTTCTGCAATATCTGTCAAGTAATTTGTTTCAGATTCTTCTTCGAAACCTGTCAACTCATCTGGAACCGGAAGACCCAAATAATTGAAAGTTACTGCAAGGGCTTGCATCGCATCTACAATAACAGAATCGAAAAACTGCTCCGTACAATTGTAAATGTCTTGCGTCATCAAGGTGCACTTCTCGAAATGTTTCAAAACAGTCTCGAATAACTCTGGATACTCAAGTGTTAGCAAGAACTGACCGTGTTCATTTTTTGTCGACATCACCTGGTCTTCTTTCAAAAGGTTGTACAGCAGCGAATCCTTTGGAAAACTGTCAAACAACTCATGCGAGATTTCAACCACTTGTCCATTATTCAGGCAAATTTGAAAATTATTAGCTGTCATTACGTAAGAGAAATATAAAATTTCTAGAAGATCCATCTCGTGTAGCTCCATGAGTCATCACGATCTTCCGTATAATGTCCAGAATATTTATTTGTGCTCGTTTAAGTTGAAACATAACGACAGTTTGTACCATTATTAAAGTGATCAAAGAACTCATGATGTTCCTTGCTCAAAGGAATAATAACCATCCATTCAACAAGTTTTCATTTTCTTATTTAAACAGAGAAGTTGTCGACTAAAAGCTGAGTCAGGGATTGAAATGATTCAGCAAAAGATTCCATGTGTCAGTTTTATTACATTGAGCATTACAATATCGCCCCATGGAAATAAAAAGAAGGAAGCTTAACGATATGCCTAAGAAGCTGTCCCTTTTGAGTCTTCCACGCGAAATCTTGCGGATGATAGCGATGAATCTTTGGATTGATGATATGTTTCGCTTTCAGAAAGCAAGCGTGGTAGTTTTCGCCGCAACATCAGATGTTTCTCTTTATTATGCCTTCTATAAAGAAACACGTCAGACAATAGCCATCATAGATCTTTACCAATATCGTAAGAACGAACCGAACTGGAAAGAAGTTGTGAAGCGGTTGTATGATGATGCTGTAGTGGCTGTTCATTTCTTCTACAGAAATGAGATATACAAAAAACAACATCCAGAAGTGTTCATACCTTGTATCACTGGATGTGAAACTGAAAGGATGGGTTGTAAAGAAGGGCACATTTTTGCAACTATTTATGCCGGATTTAAATATAAAAAATAACATGCATCAAACCTAGAATTTGCTAATAAGTCTGAGTGGGTCTTACAAAGCAATTATTATAAAAGAAATATGCTCATGCAGATCTTCCTTTGAGGTTGATACTTGTGAGGTTCACGGAACAGTCTCAATACATTGTGTGCGGCCTAGAGATGTCTTTAAAGAACACATAAACTGAGGCTTTCAAAAGAGCTATCATATGCTGCTGAGAGGCAAAACTCTATTTTATTGCGGGCTGTTATCAGCACTAAACCCAGAAAACTTTCTTGTTTCAACAACTTTCGATGAAGCTTCCAGACTATCTCAACTGCCTCTTTCCAGTCATAATAGGCCTAATAGTCACAACTTTAGAGCACGAGAAGAGCTTTTTAGTGCAAGATGGTGCTTCAATAGTCTTTTCTTTAGCTATTTATGAAGACTCATTACTGCTCTCAGTTTCCAATGATATTGTCCAGAAGGATATCCAGAATGGGGCAATCCAAAGAACCTTTAGGGCCCACCAGAGCACAATATATTCATTTATTGTTACTGAAGACTCAAGAATGATAACTTCAGCTTACGATGACATGATCATCATTTGGAATCTTGAAACAGGTTCAATACTGAAGAGAATTTGGCTCAAGTCGTCCGAAACTCTTATAAGGAGTTTATACTATCAAGATGATCAGGTCTTTACTAGTGGTTTAGATAAGCGAGTCAGACAAATCGACTTGCTATCAGGAAAAGTTGTCAGGACCATAAGTAACAATTCTCAAAAAAACATATTAATTTTGTAGCTGGAATTGGCGACGTTTTATGTATTGCTGCTGGTCCAGATTTTCTATTCGTCGGAAGGGAGCAGTCTCCATATGTCTTAAAATTTAACACCAGAACAGGGGTAGCCGTTTTGAGGCTGGATGGGCACTCAGGACCGGTTGTTTCATTATTCTTGTCGGATAATTGGCTTTTTTCGGGCTCCTTTGATACAACAATTAATTGTTGGAACGCAGTGAATGGTGTAGTACTTCGAAAATACATTGGACATTCACATCCTGTGTATACGGTCGCCGTTTTCGATGGGGAATTATACTCTACAGCATCTGTTACGGAGCTTTTCAAATGGAGCATTAACGATGCGGAACTCCGTAAGACCTTTACCGCAGTTCATGAACAACAGATATATTGTTTGGCCTACAAATCCCAGTATTTGTTCACTGGATCATATGATACCAAGGTAATCCGATGGAACGTTGTTTCTGGGGACGCTCTGTTTATTTATTCCGGCAGAAAGTCATTTATCCGAGGTGTCGTTTCCTGGAAGAACTTCATTATTAGCGGAGGGGACGACGCAGTTATACGAATCTGGGATTCCTCCACCGAGGCCATCGATCCTTATGCAGTCATCGATAATAATCATGTTAGAATTAATTCATTGTTTATCTTGGATGATGTTTCATATTTCGGAGACTCTGATGGAAATATAAGAGTCATAAGTTTGCCAACTTTCACTTTGATCACTACTTTCGAACGTAAGATTTAGAGCATTCAGGCATAATTTCATAGTTTCCGGTGATTCGATTGAATCTTTTGCAGGAAATAATTTTGTGCTGTACGGAGGAGGATATTCCGGATTCATTTATCAATGGAATGGGTCATCCTCCGTTCAAACTTTATTTATCAAGGCACATTCAGCCCAAATAAGGTCATTACAGCTATTTGATAATTTCTTGTATTCCAGTTCGCTGGAAAATACGGCAAAAGCATGGAATACAAAAACTTTTGAAATTGTGAGTGTCTTTGAAGGTAGCTTTTTAATTTAGGCAGCTAATTTTCAAGCCATCAAGATGATTAGCGCTATACTGACCAGCCAAGATTATTTAATTGCCTGCACGGCAGATAGTGTTGAGATATTTGATCTTGTAGCTGGTACAAAGAAACGTTTCGTAGAAGGTTAGCGGAATTGGTGCACTACTTAAAATTTAGAAATTTCAGGTTGTTTAAGTGTAGTTTCGCGTGGAAATATAGTCTATACTGGCCATCTAGATAGTCGCATAAGAGTGAGGAATGTTATATCCCTTATTCCGTATGAAACTTACACAGGGCATTTAGATAGGGTGATGGTACTTTGTTTCGATGAAGCATTAAATCTGTTCTCTGCTGGGTATGATGGCACCATAAAAAAATGGAATTTTGCCTCGCGAAACGTGGCATTTTCTTTTGAAAACAGAAGTTCTTCTGTTTCGTCTCTAGCCGCTTGTCAGAACCAACTATTTGTAGGTCTTAAAGGTGGAAGGATTGTCTATTACAATCTTGAGGATACAATGTCTTTAGGGTCATTTGGATACCATAACAAAGCTATCTCATCTTTAGTCACTTTTAATGGCTCGATTTATTCTTCAAGCTTTGATGGAAACTTTCTGAAAATTTCCTCGACAGGCAATGGTAATTTTACTACTGTTTACAAGTCCAATCACGAGCCTCTGAAATGTATCTCACTTGAAAGTTCCTTTTGGATAGCACTGCAAGGTGATAACAAGATTATTTTTAGTCCAATCGATTTGATTTCAGGGTCAAGGAAAGTTTTTGATTGTCAAACGCCTTTAGTTTGTGTTGCATCAACAGAAACTTTTATATTAGCTGGCTCAAAATCAGGCATTCTTTATGCTTGGGATGTTGAACGATTACAATTGGCATTTGAATTGAAAGGACATGTTTCTCCGGTTAATGATCTTTTAGTTATCGATGATCGTTTATTCTCGGCATCTCACGATAAAACGATCATTGAGTGGTCTCTGGAAGATCGACTTACCAGAAAAACTTATAAAAGGCTATCAGCTTCTGCTCTCGGCCACTTAGGGCCTGTGAACTCTCTTTCCTACTGTTCCGAAACTCTTTTCTCAGGTGGATCTGATTTGACCGTTCGGAGATGGAACATAAATACAGGCAGACATGATGATGTATACTTTGGCTTTGCAAAATCAGTTACTACAGTTCTGTGTTATAACGGTTCTGTGTTCGCGGGCAGTGAAGATTTCTCTGTTCTGATGTTCAACCCAATTCTTCCACAAAATCAAGGTGCTGCGGTCGAATCTACCACAACAAATTCAAAGAAAACCACAAAACGAAAACAGATTTTAAGGCTTCAGATGGCAGGGAGTAATTCTTTCAATGGTTCTCGGTTGATTATTCCGGTTACTGCTGTAGTTGTAGCCATAATAATAACTATCTTTGGGTATGCTCTCTTCAAGAGAAGAGCAAAGAAGATCATTTCTCCGCCTGAAAAAACTGCGTCAATTTATGGGACTGCATCTACTCAAACTATTATGGAATTGGAAACGGTTGTCAACTCCGTCATGGGAATATCAAAGCATGCAGCTTATGTCATCGAGAACTCGGCGTTGGCGAAAGTGAAGAAAATAGCTGCTGGTGGAGGTGGCGAACTATTTCTTGCCAGAATTATGGATCCATCTCTGCGTAAAAAACATGGTGATACTGTCGTTCAGAAAATCGTGTTTATTAAGAGCAAAACTAACGAAGAAGCTTTTTATCAGGAAGTGGGAATTATGATTTTGCTTTCATCATTTCCTTGTTTCTGTCAGATAATTGGGTACACCGAGAATCCACTTTCAATGATATTGAAGACCTATACAGGTGGCTCACTGTACGACTGGATCGGAAAAAACAATTACGGGAC